>CM033275.1:1239596-1299563 GCA_019343175.1 Oedothorax gibbosus | reverse complement strand
GATAAGCTTGTGTTCCCCCCAATTTTTCAAATGCATCTTATTTTTTCAAAAACGGAAAAGGCGAAAGGGGCATTTATTTTTCCTTTTCACAATCCTTTCCCCAACCCCACAAAAAATTTTGATTGTAAGCTTCTAAGTTTTAAAAGCCTTAAAGCTTTATTTAGTGTATGCATTTTTCCATAAAAAAATAAGTTACGATACCATAAACATCACATCGAAAATCCTACACGTCTACCTAATTTTTTTTTTCAAAAAAGAATAAGGATCTATTCCATTTATCAAGGAAATCTTCCCAAAAGTCCTTTCCTTAAAATTCTTTGTTCATATTCTGATAATATCAGAGTCATTTTAAAGGCGAATTTTTTTAAAAAAAAAAAGCTTTAAAAAGAGTTCGCGTTGAAAACGCTGGTGTTTTTTGTATTTGTATGTTTTCTTGTGACACGGGATAGCGACCCCGAGGTTCCCTAGCGGGCCTTTGCATTCTTCTTTTTTCCCTGCAAAGGCCCCGGTTTTGTGTGATTCGGTTTTTTTTTTACTTTTTACGAATCTTAGTTACAGAATTTATCCCTTTTCCTTTTTTTCTTGCTTTATTTTTTTTTGGGCTAAGTTAAATTTTTTATTCTCTTTTTGCTATTTTATAGTTCTATTTTAATAAATTTTTAAAAAACCAGTGACATTTTTGTTTTGGGCCCCTTAATTTTGTATTTTTGTTATTTTAGGGTTGTAACTTTACTCCCCACACTTTTCCCCCTGTCTCGACCGACTGAGTGGGGAAAGTGGAGTCCTGGGGTTCCTGCAGGGGCCCCCCCATAGGACATGTGTTATTTCCCCTGAGGCTTTTTGCGTGCCCTTTTTTCGTTGCGCCCCCTTTGTTTGCGTCCCTTTTGGGGTCCTTTTTCCGGGGGCGCCAGGGGGACCCCCCCCCTGGCAATGGGGTCCCTAAGGCACTGCTGTCCGTTTTTTGGTTTCTGACGTGTTGGCCCCACCATGCCTTTGGTATTTTGCTCCGGAATAGGGTTAGTTTTGCGGCGGGGGTGCCAGTGCGGACCCCCCCCCGAACCCGTAACGCTATATATCCGTAGTACTGCCGGGGGCCCTGCCGAAGGGGGGCTTATGCATTTTATTTGCGACAGTTGCCCGTTATTATTTAGGTGGGTGAGTAGGGTATCCGGAACTACCTGCGGCTGGGGGGAGGATTATTTCTTTTAAAATTATGGCTCTCTAAAACCCGGGGCGGGGGTTAAGTCCGCCAAACTAACACAAGCTTTAAAAAACCCAAAAATTTTTTACAACAAAACTGCTCTACCCTAAATTTCTTATCTTAATTCCCCTACTCAAACTTGCTAATGTTTCACCGTTTGCAATAAAAAAAGGTTTACTGGAATCGGAGGAAACCCTAAATCTTAAAAAAACTTAAATCTGGAGATCTGCTCATAAAAAACTACCACCTATTTCAATCAAGATCCTTTAAAAATTCAAAACTTCTATGAAATATCCCGATTTCTGTAACACCCAAAATACCTTGAACTCTTCCCCTGGTGTAATTTCTGAAAAAGACTTACTGAATTTTTTCAGAGCAAAAATACTAGAAAATTTAAAAAAAACCCAAAATGTAACCAAGTAAACGCATAGAAAAAGAAAGGATATGCATAGTGACACTACAATCAATTAATTTTGGGAACCCCCAAAAACCCACCCAAACACATAATATTGGGTATCTCAACTGCCCCCCCCGCCCCTACACCCCCAAAACCCTTTTTTTCGCTGCTTTCATCCCCAAAGGGATGGTCATACTAAAGCAACTCGGTCTCCGACGTTTGTTCAAACTTTTTCCCCCAAAGGCCCCTTCTTTCTCTTCTTGTCAGCTGCCCCTAAGTCTTAAACTGCAAGGGGGGACCATTTTTCCAAAATTTCGGGGTTGCCAAGGTGGAAAAAGAAAAAGAAATTACATTTAAAGAAAAAAAAATGATCTTCCCCAAAAAGTCGAAACAAGTTAAAATAACCCTCCAAAAAAAACGTATCATTCCCATTGCCCAAAGTTACCACTTTTAAAAAGCCTCCCTGCAATATGTTCGAGAACAATATCTGAAGAAGAAAAAATTTCAACACATCAAAAAAACAACCTCTGTTACAAATAGCAATTCATCATCCTCCAGCTCACAAACTCGAAAGGTACAATAAAACTGCACACTAAATCCCTAAAAATTTAGTAAATCTCCAGTAGAAGAAAACTTTTAGACAGGTCACCAAAAAAAACTAAAAACCCAAAAATAGAAGTGGGTTTCGTTAAATACAAAAAACAATCAAAGCTCTGACTCCTCCGATTCTCCGGATATGGAAATTGAGGCGGGACTCGAGGCACCACAACATCTGATGCCTCGAGAAAAATCGGCGACGAAACACCCACCGATAGTCTGCCTGCAGGAAACATTCTTAAAACCAGGCGATATCACAAAATTACCATCTTGTGAAATTTTAAAAAAGGACTACTCAGACGGTGGAAGGGCTTGTGGGGGAGTTGCAATCGTTATTCTAACCGATTCCCACCAGTATCTTAAACATCAATACTAATCCCCAAGCCATTGCAATTCAAATTCAATTTCCCCCTTGTTACCATCTGTTGCATATATTTCCCACCAAACCATGTTGTTAAAAAGGAATTTGGAAAAATGTAGTTCGCAGCTCCCTGCCCCATTCTTTCTCTGGGTGATTTTAATGGCCATCACCCAAAATTGGGGCAGTAGTAACAAACAGCCGAGGATCAAGGTCGAACAGCTTAACATGGGCAAAATCTTTTTTCTTCTTAATGACGGAAGTCCTACTCTATTTCACCTGCCTTCAAGGACATTCCATGCTGCGACCTTGCCATTTGCTTCCGTCACTCTCTTGGACGGGTCTTTGGGGGTTGGAAGGACCTGTATGACAGGATCACTTCCCAATCTTAAACATCGAGCAGCCTACCACCTCAACAGGAAAGACCAAAAAAATTTTAATTCAATAAAGCAAAATGGGATTTTTTTACAACCCATGCTGAGTTGACGGACGACATGGTCGAGACAGGTGTATTGACTCGGCTGTAATGTTTAACTGAAACTATTTTGAATGCTGCTGTTTTATCTATTCCTATGACACAAGGCAGACTTCCAAAAATTCCTAACCCCTTGGTGGAACCACGACTGCTCAAAAGGCTAAAAAGCGAAGATCATCCCATCCATGTGTCATGTGTGATGCCCCGCTAAGCGTTTCCCATATTTAAGCATTTTAAATGTTATACCATCCTCCAGACATTTTATCTCATCCCCTATACCATGCCTTGTTTTCCTTTGCAGTTGATATTGGCTTTTATTCTTTGATTTAAATGTGTCACTGTTTTTAAATGTCATGTACTGCTTTTAATAACCATTTAAACGCTTTTATTATAAAAACCTTGTATTTGAATTAGGTGTTTCTTAGTTTTTAAATGTTTTGTGTTGCTTTTATAGACATTTCCAACATCTTAATTAGATTACCTAGTGTTTGGCGCAGTCCTTAGATGCCCTTGTGCCATAAAACCTAAACATCCATCCATCTTGCATTTGTATGCCCCACAAGAACGTTCCTATAGCCTTGCCAGATGCAGTTTGCTTGGAAAAGTCACGTGGTTGAAATAGCTCTATACAGTATTTTAAGGCAAATGTCAATCATGGTTATGCTATCCTTTGGCTGTGTCCTGACTACGACCACTGAACTTTTTAGGGTTAATAGATCGCGGAAAGCGCTCCCCAGCTACGGAAGTGTTCGAAGTCATCTTTTTCTCCCAGGTCACCCCGAATTTCGTCTTGCATGGGACTCTATGGGAAATTTGTCATTTTTAAAAATTACTGCCATTGAGTTTTTTGTTTAGAGATCTGCTGTAAAGTTTAAACAATCATACTTATATTTAATTGTAGAAAAAAATATTGCGGGGTTCTTATCTATGTTAAAATATGTTTTTTTACCACCCATTGCGGCTCTAATTTTCGCCAAATTTTCTCGTATCATCTTCCCCCCAAAGACGCCGGTCGATTGGTGGCAGTTGGTGGGTTGACCGCAAATAAGACTTTTGACGTGCGTTTTCGATTTTGCGCTATGGTGCTTGTGTGCATGTCTTATTTAGGAATTATTTTCTTAAAAACTTTATTAATCAGATATAAATCTTTGTTTTGATGACAAATATGGTTGAATGCTTTATATTTAAAGAATATATTAAATTGTAAAGATTATTTTTTGTTACGATATGGAGGAACTGACGAACTGTGGTATTTAACATTTGAAATAAGCTACAATTAATGATTTTTTAAACATAAAGTTGTTATTAAAAAAAGTATAAAAATAAGAGGTATGCATTGAAATTAGTATTAATGATTTATGTAATACTTTGGGGGTAATTTAAATGTATTGCAATAATAACATATTGTTTGACTGTTATTAAAAAATGCGAAAATATTTTAATACATTGCTTTATATCTTTGTGTAACTTTTTTAAAAAAGGAAATTAATTTTTTAAATTTTGGGATGAATTTCTTCTTAATTATAAAGAAATTGTTTTAAAATTTATTTTGTAAAGAAATTGTTTTAAAATTTATTTTGTAAATAAATTGTAATAATTAAATATTTATGCACAACAAATTATTTAGAATTTATTATGTATAATTTAAATTAAATAAATATGGTTTTAATTAATACTTAACCCATTAACGATAACTGTGTGAAAACCATTAGAACCTTCATTTCTAAATTTAAATTATAACTTTTTGCATTTTTTGGGGGGTAACTTAATTTACTCTACATAAATTGATCAGGTCTATAGTCATCTTTTGTCTTATTTATTTAGATAAACTTTAGCATAAAGCTCATTTTCGCATGGTAATTTTTTGCCAATCGCTACTTAAACGTAATTTAAATAATTAAACATGATTAAATTGGTGTAATTTATTATAAAACTTGAAATGGAGGAATTATATATAATTAAAATATATCACATGAATGAATATTAATAAAAACTACCAAAACTTCAAACCTTTATAGTATATTGATCTAGGTATAAATTAAATTATTTATTTTTTACAATATATATCGGTTATAGTATTTCTATATTTCGATAATAATTATCAAATGAATGACCCGTTATTAATATCAACGATTAAAATAATATTTTTACTTAAAAATATTGCAAAATAAAGTAAATCGACATACACCAACAAACAATACTTTTGCCACACCAGACAATCCATCTCCCACTGACATCTGCCCATCCCCTCCCACTTAAAAGGTTAGAAAACAGATAAGTCAAGCACGGATAGAGTTGCCTGTGAAAGTTGCCTAATGAGCTCGCGGTGGCTGCGTTGACCCCACTGATCCAATACCCCCTGCAGAAGAAAGGCCGCACAACCCCAGTTTAAGACGGTCATGAACTGGAGGCGAGCTTGTGAAGACGTTTGAAGAACTGAACTTAACGATATCTCAGTTGCTTCTACACGAAATTACTTCAATCTATAATAATAAAAGAAAGAGTCTGTCTGTGTGTTTGTCTTCGAATCGTAAAAGACCTACTTATACTGCCCTCACAAATTCGAAATTTTAAAGATAGATTCCCTTTAATACCAACGTGTGCACCTGAGGCTTAGTTTTTTTCATATTGTTCCATTTTTAGAGAAAATTCGAATTTTCTGAAAAAAAAATACACAACTTTTCGCTGAGATCCAATGATTTTTTCTCTTTCCTGATGCCATCGCTGAAAAAAATTAAATAAAACTTTTAACGAAAACATTTAAATTCAAAATGTTTATTTTATTCTTTTGCCATTACTTTCAGAAACTAAATTCATTATTTGAAAAATAATTGACATGTTTTCAAGTGACGTAATTCCGCCAGTCTTCATTCCGGATTTTATTGTGGGTTTATTTAATGATTTTTTCATTGATTTTTCTGTTGACTGCATGTATGCTATTTAAGCAATAAATGTATAGTTAAGCTATTACTGAACTATGATGGTTAATAAAGGAAATCGCACAAGAGTATTAGTGTGTATGTCTTTATTTTTTCGCCAAATACGTGCCAAACTCGTCAAATTATTAACTAAAATTCGTCAAATAGGCAATTTCTTTTATAAATAACTTATAAGCTGGTCGGTTGTTCGAAGGTCATTGTGTTATAGCTGTATAATGGGTGTGGGTAGCTATATCTATTTTCTTGCCAAATTATTTCCCAAAACGCGCCAAATGAGCTAAAAGGTTTTATGTATTTGAGGGAATTGTGATGATATTTATGAGTGCATTTTATAGCGTATTTTTCATTTTGGAATTTTAAGGCAATGAAACGGGATTTTATAATTTATAACGAGCGGAAACAATAACAAGTTTATGATACTATATCAGGTTATATGGTACACATATTTGGAATCTATTTGATATTTTTTATTCCGTGCGAAGAACGGGTATAAATTTGCTAATCTACCATCAAAATTAGTTTCGATTTTTAAATTTTTTGAGGAAAGTACGAATAATTTTCCTTAGTGGTTTATTTAAATGCAAAATAATAATTTTTCAAAGTTAATTTCATTCTGTTTTATGGATTATCATTTTTTTAATCCATGGTAATTCTCATTGTCGAACTATTAAAGGAAAAATGTGCCTGCAAATTTCAAACTAAATTTCTGTACATTTCTTCAAAAATAGATGCACACGACATTTGGACATTGAATTTGCAGGTACAAGTTGTTTCATTCATCTTATGAACATTATATTTTGTCAGCACGTGGCTTTGGTCCTGTAGTTTGATAATGGAATATTGCTTTCGCAATGATGCTTCGTGCTCTGAGGCAACAAGGTCTGCTGCGTACGTCGCACAGTGGGGTATTTGACCCGAATTCTTGGCAATAAATAATTTTTTTTTTTTTAGCTACAATTATAAAATTGGTGTCTTTTTATAGCTAATTAAGTGGTGCATCTATCCATATAAAGAATTATTATCTCATACAAAAACATTCGTTTTTATAAGCATCGAAAGTCGGATTTTTGCTAAAATTATTGTACTTTTTTCTTGCATTTCAGCGTTTTTTTATGTTTACTAATTAAATTTTGGCTCGTTAAAAAATTTTTTGTTCAAAACTACAATAGGTGCATGTAATAGAGGAACATTTGAGCTTTATTATAAAATAAAAAAATGTTTTTTTAAAAATAGTTTTGACTTTAAATTTAACAATTAAAGTTAAAACATTTTTTTTTATAACAAAAGTTTAAAAATGTGATATTTTGTTAAGGTGCCCGCCTGAATCCGGCACATCTACTACCACCAACATAGGTTTTTCATGTTCAATAATCAAAACTTGCTACTTTTTGCTATCTTTGGAAAATAATGGCTTTTTTTTGCAAAATAGCAAATCCAAGTATGTGCTTAAAATTTCCAGCAACAATTGATTTTTTGTTGGAAATTCTTTTGAGAAGTCTTTATGTATGTTTTCGAGGATGCTGAATATGAAAATGAGGTTATTTAATTAAAAAATGTGAGTTTGAATAAGTATAGGCAAAAAAAAAAACATTTTTATAAAGTACTTTGCTTATGGCATTACTTTGGTCGGATAGTTTGACCACGCAAGTCTTAAGGTAGGAAACTTTCGATTTTTTTTCAGAATCTTCAAAAACATATTCGTGTATAACTTTGATCACCATACATATTTTTTTAACAATAACCACTGCCATACAATTGTTCGATGCCCCGAAACAAACCTACTCCTACAACTGTTTTCAGCAGGAAGAGTGGACTCGCTTTCACTTACCCCCCTAATCGTTCACATTTCGGCACTGAAATGTTAAGCAGCGACCCATATGTGTAAATAAATCTCCGCAAACCCACTTTTCTAGAATGAGGGGGTGGAAAAAGTTTATTCTAAAGATAAAGTAAAGCACCGCATAGATAGTGTCACACAACACCAGCTAACACACTGGAACGGTTTCCAGACAGAGTCTGGAGACAACTTTGCAGACTTGTAGTGAAGTTGTACACATCAAAAGTTAGACACCCTTGCAGATAGCGATGCAAGTGTTTTGATGACGTCTTTAGTTCCTATTCAATTGATTAGCGACAACTCAAATGCGCTTGTTGTTCTATGGAAGAACCCTCGTCCTTCTTCAACACGATACTGCCGCTCAATAAGGTTTTGTTTTCAACGTGAAACACCAACTACTATCACGGAGGAGAAATACCGAATGGACATTGAAATTGCTTCCCTTCAGCCAACAGAAATAATGATAAAACACCGAAACTGCATTATTAACCATAAATTGTTATTTACTATGATCGACGGTAAAGTTTGCAATGCAGTTACTCAAAATAAATCGACCCAAAGATGTTATCTTTGTAAGTTAACATCAAAAGATTTTAACAATTTGGCAAAGGTGCAATCTACACCAGTGGATGAAGAAAAGTAGATTTCGGCATCTCAATTTTACATGGATGGATACGTTTTATGGAGTGTTTACTCCATGTAGCTTACAAGCTACCAATAAAAAAAGTGACAAGCTAGATTAGAAGGCGAGAAAAAAGTTGTTGCCGAAAATAAGAAATCCATCCAATATAAATTCAAAGCTGAAATGGGATTAATTATTGATCAACCAAAGCAAGCGTTTGGAAATAGTAATGATGACAAAACTGCAAGGCGGTTCTTTGCAAATCCCGAATTGACTTCAAAAATAACTCAAATTGATGAGACAGTTATTACTCGTTTTCATAGAATAGCAAACAATTTCAAGTGGATATGAAATCAAAATTGACAAATTTAAAATCTACTTTTACACGACAGTTACAATGTTTGTGTCCAAATATCCTTGGTATCCAATGCCTACTTCGGTGCATAAAATTCTGATGCACGGACCCATTATTATTAAACATGCTTTACTTCCCATTGGTCAACTTAGTGAGGAAGCACAAGAAGCAAGAAATAAGGACTTTAGAGAGTACAGAAAACAATACTCGAGAAAGACTACAAGGATTTGTACAAACCAAGACGTATTAAACAATTTACTTATATCTTCTGATCCATACATAACTAGCTTCCGACAATTACCACAAAAAAATAATAACTAAATTTCCCAAAGAAGTGATTGAAATGTTAAAGCCTTCAAATCAACAGACTATCCACTCGGAAGATGAAAACGATGTTTCTACCGATTTAGATAGCGATGATTAATAACCAATAAACTTATTATTATTACATTATTTTTTATTGTTTTATCACTTTTATTATTAGTCCAAAAAATTGAATCCATTTATAAATCAAGTCAAAATATATATTGTTAAAATTCATTTATAGTAAAAATCAACCTTATTTGTAGTATATAAAAGAGCCATTTAAACTCAAAAACCTAATTATGGTTCAATTTTATTATGTTTATAAACAATCTAGCTTATACCATATAATATACATGAATTGTATGCTGATTGCTGTGATAATTTTACACTAATTTCGCGAAAATTTATTTTCAAGTTGTTAAATGTCAGTGTTGTACATATATTACTTTAATGCATTTCATAAAAGAAAAATATATTTAATACTTTAACGTTGTATATAACTAATTTTTTTTAGAAAGTAAAGAGTTTGATTATTTTACTTGTATTTCATTGAATTCACTTTTTTTCTGTATCATGCATATTTAATTGTTTTCTAAATTGGATCGAAAGTTTTCTACCTTAAGACATGCGTGGTCAAACTATCCGACCGATAATGCCATAAGCAAAGTACTTTATAAAGATGTTTTTTTTTTGCCTATACTTATTCAAACTCACATTTTTTAAAACTAATTAACCTCATTTTCATATTCAGCATCCTCGAAAACATACATAAAGACTTCTCAAAAGAATTTTCAGCAAAAATCCAATTGTTGCTGGAAATTTTAAGCACATACTTGGATTTGCTATTTTGCAAAAAAAGCCATTTTTTTGCAAAGATAGCAAAAAGTAGCAAGTTTGGACTATTGAACATGAAAAAGCAATGTTTGAGGATTATGTTGGTGGTAGTAGATGTGCCGGATTCAGGCGGGCACCTTAACAAAATATCCCATTTTTAAACTTTTTTGTTATTAAAAAATATCTTTTTTAACTTTAATTGTTAAATTTAAAGTCAAAACTATTTTTTAAAAAACATTTTTTTATTTTATAATAAAGCTCAAATGTTCTTCTATTACATGCACCTATTGTAGTTTTGAACAAAAAAAATTTTAACGAGCCAAAAATTAATTAGTAAACATAAAAAAACGCTGAAATTCAAGAAAAAATACAATAATTTTAGCAAAAATCCGACTTTCCCCATCCGAATACCCCACTGTGCTTCGTGCACCAAGTATAATAATTTAACAAATCAGAGTGTTAGTTGGATACAGTAGTAAGAACTCGGTTTTTGAATTGTTTAGGAAAGTATTGTAAAGAGAAAATAAGATTGATGGCCGTGACAATTTGGAATAATATGTTTGGCGGCAGATTTTTTGCCATTTTATTAGTAATGCCGTCGCAGCCGGGGGATTTTTTAACTTTGAGGTCTTTAATAATATTTTTAATTTCATATATGTCGGTTGGGTCGAAATCAGGGGTGTTGGGCGTGGCCAAAAATTCGTCGACTTTAAGAGTGATGTCGGTGTTGAAATTTGGAAAGCTGGTTGGGTTGTCTGAAAATTGCTCTTCATAGACGTCAGCAATAGCTTCGACTTTTTCTGAATCAGAGGTGTAGATTTTACCGTTGTTTTTAAGTTGGGGAATTTGGGAATGATTAGATCTGCATCTTTTGGCAGCTTTGTAAATGGATCCGTCTTCAGGGTTGAGCGAAGTTAGGTAAGAATTCCAGTCTGACTGGATGAGGGCTTTAATTTTTCTTTTAATAAGGGCTTGTAGTCTATTGGTTTCGGTTTTGTCTGCTGGGTTTCTGTTGCGCTGCCATTCATGTTTAGATTTATTTTTGAGTTTAATGAGCTCTTTAATGTCGGGAGGGGTGTAGATGTTATTAATGACATCTTTAATGTTGGAAGAAGAGTTATGCGCAGAAGTGATGGCATCGTTTAGGTTGTTAATAGCCGCATCAAGATCAGCGGGGGAGTTTATGTTAGATAAGAAGTTAGGGGCGTCGGTTAAAGAGTTATTGAAAAGTTCCCAGTTAGTGTGAAAAGTGGTTAATTTAGGGATGCTAAAGTTTAGAAAGAATTCAAGGATGATGGGATTGTGATCAGAGCTTAGGTCAGGGATGGAATTTATATCATAGGGGGCGTTGAAGTCTCGGATGAGACCGAAGTCAATAGTGGAAGCAGAATTCCATCCGATTCTAGTTGGAGTAGAGGGTGTGGCTATGTTGAAGAAGTTATTAAGGGCGAAATCTTTAATGTAATTACCTGCTTGATTTGGGGTGCCAGTGCTCCAGTCGGGGTGTTTGGCATTAAAGTCTCCGACAACGATGAGGGAGGTGGCAATGTTGCTAAGGGTTTTAAGGTCATTAATGAGATTATGATCGGGGGAATTTTTAATATAGATAGAAGCAACGGTAAAATTAGGGAGATCTAGCGGTTGAATTTGGGCAATGGTTGCTTCTATGAAAAGGAAGTTAGGAGAAGGAATGAAAGCATGGGGAATGGAGCTTTTGATGAAGATAGCGGTACCGTGTTTAGTGTGAGGGGTGTTATTATTAGTGGAAATGATTCGATTATTACGGTGGCAGGTCGATTTTTCCGGAGAGACCGTTTGCGTTCCAGGAGACAATCTTGAGGTCGTGTAGTCTAGTCAACATTATTTTTTATTTGCTGGCTAAGTTTATTAATCGTTTCTTGCATGTTTTAGACTTGTTTTGTTAAGTTTTCAACAACTTTGAGTAGTTCGGCTATCGTTTTTTTCTCTTCGCTGAGCGGAGCTTGGACGATTCCTATTGGTCCAGAAGTTTGGTGGGGGGGCGCTGGTGTTGGTGGTTTCGGTTTGAGTGGAGCTCGGATCAGCTGATGTGTTTGTTTCGTGTTGGTTTTGGAATCTAGGGTAATTAAAAAAGTTGTTTGGCCGGCTCCAGTTAAAATTTCTGGGGTTACGTTCAGGTGCATAGTATTCATTATTGTATTTAGTGTGTGCTGGGTTATTAAATCTATTACTTGGTCTATATTTAGGAAACATTCTGCATCCGCGGTATGAGGCGGGGTGGTTACCGTTGCAGTTTGCACAAGTGGGTGCTGTATCTTGAGTTTTTTGGCAGGTTTTTGATTCGTGATTTTGACCACATTTAACACATTTCGGCTTCATGGCACATTGTGAGCTGCCATGGTAAAAACCTTGGCAGCGGAAGCATTGGTTTACCCTGCCTGTCTTTTCGTATTTAACTACTTCGACGGTGACGTAAAACATGCGTGTGATCTTATAAATTTCATCGACATTTGGTGAGTTTGTTAATGTGACCATGAAAATGGGGAGGGGGGGTTTTATCTCTAAAACTGCGGAGTTGGGCTACAGTTTGGACGCTGAAATTTTTTTCGGTAAGTTCTTCTTTGGTAGTGTCACAAGAGAAGTTCCGTGGGAGGCCTTTTATGCAGACTTTAATTGGTCTGGAGTTCCTGAGTGATATGACATAGTATTCTATGTTGTTTTCCGTCATCAGTTTAGTAACTGCGCGGTGTTCATCAATGGTCGCGAATGTTACCTTGAGATTTTCTCCTTGGAGTCTAGTTTGGAGTAAAGTTTGGTTTTATCTGGCAAAGTTTTTCTATTTTTTGACATAGGGACACATGGTCGGTTTTTATTGGGATCATGACGGCCGGGACTTTTTCCTGCGGCGGAATTTGTTCAGGGATGTGTTCAACGGTGGGAACATTAGTTAGTGCGTCAAATTTATTATTGGTAGGAGTTTCGGTTTGATTTAGAATGATGGTTTTTCTAGCGATCAATTTTTTAGGCGGTGATTTGAATCCTTCCTCGTCAGAAGATCCGTCTGATTGAATGTTTTTCCTTTTAGTGGGCGTATTTAAGTTGGTTAGGTCGGGCTTCGGGTAGTGAAATTTACAGTTAGGGATGGGGCATTTAGCTTGTTCAGAAAGAATTTGTTTAAGGACTCTGATGTGGGATTCATGGCTTGCGATGGATGATTTGAGCGTTCTTTTGTTCGGGTTTTAGTTGTTGTTCATTATCAGCAAGTGGAATGCAAACAGGTTTCCCTAGATTTTATAGCATCATTTAACTGAGCTTGGTAGAAGAGTTTATTGCGGCAGATGTCAGTGGCAGGTGGCGAGGGGGAGGAGCTATCAACATCGCTGGTCGGTGAATTTGGCCCCGAATATGATAAGGGTGCTATAATTCCCTGAGAATCGTGAATTTCGTTAATCGGTTCGGATGAATCCATTGTCTGTATTTTTACGGTCAGATTGGTACCAAATAAGGGTAGATCGGGGCTCGGGAGGTCCGTGGTATCACCGTGAAGCGACATCTCGGTCCGACTGCCAGGTTGTACTTCCCGCCCCCGGAGTACTAGAATGTACACCAGGATGAGGGTCGCAGGGCGGTTTCCAACTAAGACACCACAATGGGCGCCTCTTGGCCGTCCACCGCATAACCGTGGGCTAACGTCTCTATAATTACCCGCGGTGTGAGAAGGACGGCTGAGTACCGCTTCTCCTATTTAATCGCGGTAAAAACCGGAAAGGATCGGCAACCCTGGTGGTTCGTTGAGATAACTCAGCCGCGGTTAACGTCCGCGACGGGCACGTAACCTACAATGCGCCCGAAATGGCACGCAAGAGTCGGAACTACAGAGCGACGCTAAGGAGGAACCTGTCTCTCCAACGTCCCAAACTCAATGAGATGATGATGAGTGATCAGTGATGTCTGTCATGATATTTTAAATTGAGTGGAGTAGTATAGGTGCTATTTTGCAGGCTGAAAAGCATATAATTAGTTTTAGAAACATTAATACTTAAATTATTATTTAGGAACCAATTTCGGATTTTAAATAGATCTGAATTAATTAAACTGTTTAAGTCTTCATATGCAGATGAGGATGAATAAAGTAAAACAGTATCGTCTGCGAAGCTAATATAAATTTTCCATTTATATCCATATTACAGAAATCATTAATATAAATAAGAAATAACAAAGGGCCCAACTGAGAACCCTGAGAAACTCCTTTTTTTATAGGTAGCCTATCACCTAAAACACCATTTACTCTTACATATTGAAAGCGATTTGCAAAAAAGGACCTGAGTAAACCGAAAAAATGTCCACGAAAACCAATTGAATATAATTTAAACAATAAAAGATCTTGATCTACAGTATCAAAAGCTTTTGCAATGTCCAAAAAAATTCCAATCGTAATTTTATTATTATTAATACTATTATATACAAAATTGTTAAAATTAAGCAGGGCTGATTCGGTGCTTAAACCAGGGAGAAAACCGAATTGGTTTTTTGAAAAGAAGTTTATACTATTTAAGAAAGATAACATTTTTTCATAAATTATTTTCTCAAAAACTTTAGATAAAATTGG
This sequence comes from Oedothorax gibbosus, assembly GCA_019343175.1. Taxonomy (NCBI): domain Eukaryota; kingdom Metazoa; phylum Arthropoda; class Arachnida; order Araneae; family Linyphiidae; genus Oedothorax; species Oedothorax gibbosus. Next base: position 1,285,054 of record CM033275.1, on the reverse strand, counting down.
TAGGATTGAAATGGGTCTACACTGTAAAAAAAAAAATCCGTAAAATTTACGGTTTAAAATTGGCGTCCGTGTTGCCAATTTAAAACCGTAAAATATACGGAAAAAATCCGTATTAATAACGGTTTATAACATTTGAAAACAGTTTTCTTCCGTAAAATAAACAGATATTTTCAGTATAAAATACTGTTCATAACCGTTGTATCAGGTTCTCTCCCGTGAAAATTACGGATATTTTCAGTATAAAAAACGGTTCATAACCGTTACATCAACTTCTCGCCTGTGAAAAGTACGGATATTTTCAGTATAAAAAACGGTTCATAACCGTAGCATCAGGTTTTCTCACGTGAAAAGTACGGATATTTTCAGTATAAAAAACGGACCATAACCGTAGCATTAGGCTTTCTCCCGTGAAAAGTACGGATATTTTCAGTAAAAAAACGATTTATAACCGTACCATCAGGTTCCCTCCCGTGAAAAATAAGGATATTTTCAGTATAAAAAACGGTTCATAATCGTTGCATTAGGATCCCTACTGTAAATGTGTACTGTAATGTGCGGATATTTTCAGTAATAATATAATTACAACCGTAGCATAAGGTTCTCTCCTGCATAAATTATGGCTTCTCTTAGTATAAAAAAAGTTCATGACCCGCTGCGTAGTTTCCCTCCTGTAAAACACACAGCTACATTCTGTATTGGAAACGGATCATAGCTGGTTTCCCATTAATTGAATTAAAGGCATCACAAAACAATCATGAACGACAAAAATGTATATCAATAGATACTGAGACAGTATAAACATCAACTTTTAAAATAAAAGCTGACTTTCAAAATGGCTTTGTTGAGAAATAAATTCATAATTAATAATTTTCATAAATGACAATATTCACGCACATCGTTATATCCTCTTATTAATAAATTATTACACTTTAAATAAATTGCAATTATTAAATTTCAAAAAGAGTTTTGTAAAACAGTGTGTATACATAACGTGAAGTAAAGAAACAACTTTAAAAAATAAATATATTTATTTAGCAATTAGTATAAAACAGAAAATGGAGAACTTGAACAATATATTATTACTATAGTGGGGACAGAAAAAAATTATAGGGCCAAGATTTGTATCAGTCTTTCTCAACAAATTTTTTAAACACCTTCAAAATTTTTTTACTGGGAACGGGAAATTTAACGGGAAAAAGGAACTTCTCAATTACAAAAAAATCTTGTAAAAATATAATCAATTTAAGTCAATGTTTCACATTTACCCCATTTACATTTTTTAACAATTTGCCTCAAACTATGGCGTAAATAATGTGGATAGATACGCGATTGGTTACTTTGTTGTTTACCTATTAAAAGTGATATGATGGTTGGTAACTACAGCATTTTTTGGCAAGGACGTCTAAAAATAAGCACATTTGTCATATAATTTAATTTTATATAAATTCTCGATTTCTCTTTTGGAGATAAATTTTCTAGAGGTGTTTGTTACTGACAGTTTTTATATAAAGTTGTTTAAAAAATTTGTTGAGGAATAACAATATGAATCTTGGTCCTATAATTTTCTCCCCTACCGTATTATTGAAACAAGTGCAAAAATACATTGCATAAAATACTTAATAGTATAATATATATTTTAAATACATTGAAACAAAATGTCCTCAAAATAGTACATTTATCAGCTATCTAAATTACTCTAAATAAAATCTCATTTTCGAGTAAAGTCTGTTCCTTTTTTAGAACAGTTGCTCAAAAAAAAAAGAACTATTTTTTCACACAGTTCTTTTGAAATTATTGTGCTCTTTAAAAGGGCATATTTTTTGCAGTGCATGCATGAAATAAGAAATACAAAATTTAAATATGTTTATACGATTGAGATATGCCAACGGAATTTCCTCACGACCTTTAGCCGGAAATCAGGACATGTTTATCAAAAACTGCTCAAAATAGCAGCAAAACATTTTTTTTAATAAAGAACAAATTACATGAGATATTTACAAATGATTGGCCATGCTATAATTTTAGAAAAATTCATTAAAAAATTTTATGAATACAAAATTTCAATTTTTAAATCTGTTTATCCAATGTAAGATGTGCCAGCGGCATTTCCTCACAACCCTTTGGCTGGAAATCAGGACATGTTTATCAAACACTGCTCACAATATCAATAACAAAACAGTTTTTTTTATAAAGAACAACTTGCATGAGATATTTACAAATGATTGGTCATGCTATAATTTTAGAAAAATTCATTAAAAAATTTTATGAATACAAAATTTCCATTTTTAAATCTGTTTATCCAATGTAAGATGTGCCAGCGGCATTTCCTCACAACCCTTTGGCTGGAAATCAGGACATGTTTATCAAATACTGCTCACAATATCAATAACAAAAGTTTTTTTTATAAAGAACAACTTGCATGAGATATTTACAAATGATTAACCAATGGTTTTAGCAAAATTATTTAAAATTAAAACATTGATTGAACTAATTTTTTTAAGATATTAACAAAATTATGCAATTTGGTAGAAAAATGGGTTTTAAATAAATCATTCCATTAATAGATTTTCCAACTTTTAATAATGGTAAAGTTATGTATGGTATACTAAAAATATTTTATTTATGTAATTAAATTTTTATATATATATAGAATTATTATAAAGAAAACAAAATTTATGACCAATTAGCACCATTCAAATGCTCCCAGTTTCTGTGTCAGAGTTAGAACCTTCGGATCCATTATACTGGTTTTTGTCTTTTTCTTAGGATTTTTTGATCCCCTTTTTGTTCCTTTATCAGGGTTGATATTTAGAAAGCACCTGTGAAAAACAATATATATAATTATATAGACCATAATCTAAGAAATTTATAAATAGAGGGCTAGTAAAAAAAATTACAAATGAATTATTTTGGAAGCAAATTAGAAAACATATTATACAATTAGGCCATATAAGCTGATGATATCCGACAAAAATAAATGTATAAGTTAATGTTACAAAATTTTTTTAGTGGCCCTATTATAAAAAATATAAATAAATATCCTTATTACATATGCATTAAAAGACCTAAAAATATTACCTCTGAACGAACTCTAGAGTCGAACATGCAGTTTCTGTATACTCTATGTTGAATACAAAGAAAGAAGCAAACAGCATGTAAAAGGCTTTCAAAAGTAGGTGTAGTCTCGTTGACAACTTTTTTGTCAACAGCCACCATGTAACTTTTATGTGAATGTTCATTATCTAAAAATAAATACAATTAGATATGAAACTTGAAAGGCTTACAGATACAGTAGAACCTCGATTATCTGTCCCTCCTAATTACATTAATAAGTAATTATGAATCAATTAAATAACTAATTAATTATTAATTTATAATTAAATTAATTATCTTAAATTTATTTAAACTAAATTTAGAACTAAATTTGAAAATGTAAACATTACTTTAGTTTTTAAATTAAATTTACATTTACCAATTATAGGAACACAATATTTTTGTCTACCTGAAAGCCAAGTCTTATTTCAATATTTATACTATCTATAATTTATTATAATATATGATTTACACGTACATATTTATACTCACACCTACATACACATACATGGTATGTCTGTGTATGATTATACATAACTCTACATAAATTTTTATAAAAAAGAACCTTTCGTACACGTTTAACAAAATATTACTTTTTTGCTAAGGAATGGGATTGTGGGTGTGGGGGGGGGGGGGGGCATTCATTATTAAAACAAAACCCTTGTGTAAAACCCTTATATAAAGGTAAATCTTCAAATTTTCCCCCTCTTAACTTGTACTTTTAGGCAAATATCTTATCAGGGTGCAGATGGCTTTAACCGGTCTGTCCCAAATTCCACAAGTGGTTTAAACCACACTAAAGTTGCTTCTTTGCTATTTTTATCTTCCCCTCTCCATAAAAAGACAATTTAACACTTTCCCAAATATAAAATGACATTTGCTTCCTAGAGTAAGTGTGCAAAAACTGCAAAACTTGTGTTTTGTTATCGACTGTTGAAAGTTTGCAAGGATTTAGATTGGTGGACATTGGATTTATAAATGTATGTTAGTTCTCATTTCTTACTAAAGTGTATTAAATATAGGGATTAGTCCTTATTTTATTTTGGAAATGTGTTTTCTTATTTTTGGTTATAAATGTAATAGTATGTTCAGAAGGTAGGAAAACACATGTTTATGGGGAAAACATATTTTTACCAATTACCGGTAAACACCATGGTAGTGCAGTGAAAACAAGTTTACACTAAAGCCAATTTGCTTGCAGAGGGTTAAAAAAGAAAGTAATTGGATGCAAATGTCACGTTCAAAAGAGTGATAATATTAATTAAATTACTAAATCCCCATAATATAAAAGGAATGAATAATTTCAGAAATTTGCTTACCAGTAGACTTAAAATGCTCCACCAGCTTTCGCGCCTGAATCGGCAGCACAACACTTGCCAAGTCTGTTTCCCTCACGTAAACAAGGTCTTCGACAGACACAACTCCTAACTCCTGCAGTTTTGTTAATATTGCAGACAAGAGTTCTGCACTGGCATTCGGAAGCACTATTTTAATGATTTGTTCTATATCCATCTGAAAAGTTAAGTATAATACATTCATTAAAAAAAGTTAATACCTGACATGATTAAGGGCATAACTAAGCAGAGTAAGGAGCATACTGAAAATTTTAGCAAGCAAATACTTTTTTATGGGAAATGAGTTAAAGAAACAAGGGATGTTTAGAAACCTGTTAACCAGATCATACCGTAAAACAAAAAAAAATTAATGATGTCTATTTTTATTTGTAGAGATTTATAGTTTAATTATTATACTACACAGTATGTGCAGCATGTTTAGCGTTATTGTGGTCATTAGATATTGAGTAAAACAGTTATATTTCGTTGGTTAGATTATAATACATTAAAGTTCTTAGTTTCAACGTAAACATATAACAACTACTCTAATTAAAACTTAACAATCATAAAACTTAAAACAAATTTTAACCTAAAATGATTAAGAACAGAATACCAGCTTTAGGTTACCTTAGGAAGAAATAGCCATAGCATGATGCAAACAAATATATTTTGCATTCTCGATTTCATAAATTTGCAAGGGATAATAGTCAGGGAAATCTCTAATGTGTTTCAGAATAATATCTTCTTTAGGCTCTACAATTTCATATATCCCTAGTTGAGGCACAAAGAGGGTTGAAAAAGTTTCAACAGCAAAATATAAGTCTTTTCCATCTTTAATGAGGATAAAAAGAATTCTTCCAAATGCAATTTCTTCATTGTGAATCAATGGTATGAAAGATCCTGTCTTGTAGTTGGTGCCCTTCATATTGATGTCGTGTGCTATTTGTGTATTAGATGGAAGGAAATTATGGGGAACTACTCTCTTAATATCATCTTTATATAAATCAATATGGAAATCATTACTTTTATTGTATGTTAAGTTTGAATATTGGGAATTATTTGAATGTATATAGGTTTGAAGTAGTTGATGTCTTAATGCTAGGGTGGAACATATGGTGGAACATACACTAAACTGGTTTTTATATTCTAAGAAAAGTTTAGCAATTGTGGAATCCGAGAGATCTTTGGACTGAAAGGGATAACTATGTGAATGTATTCGGAACTTGTTGTTTTTAGGGCTCGGGAATTCTTTGGAGAGAATGTAATTTGTGTTGATACCTAACTTGACAGCGAGGTCGCTGAGGTGTTTTCCCAGGGTAATGGGACGTTGAAGACGGTTCACTTTGGATAGATTCGAAAAAATATTTGGGAGATCAGATTTAGGACATGCAAACTGCTTGAAATAAAAATTTTGAGCTAAAAAGAGGTGCCTGTAAAACAGAGGAGAAACCCTTGCCTCCTGTAGGAGAACTGGAATTGGAGTCCAGCGAGGAAGACCAGTTGCAATCCTGATAGCCTGATTGTAGATGATTTCGAGTTTTTGTAAATCAGACTTACAGGAGGTTAAGAAAATCGGGCAACCATAGTCAAGTGAGCTTCTAATAACAGAGTTAACAATTTTTATGAGATGGAAGGTCCTAGTGCCCCAAGAGTTAGAAGCTATAGCTTTGATGGCATTAAGTTTTTTAATAGATTTTTTTCTTTAAGTAGTTGAAGTGATGTTTAAAAGTTAGACTTGTAGAGAAAATAATGCCCAGAATTTTAATATTGTCGACTGTGGGGATAGGTTGATTATTGAAGTGAAACCAATTTGAAGTTTTCACCATTTTGTTTGAGAAATTAATACTTTCACATTTTGAAGGGTTGATACTTAATTTCCAGATATTGCACCAATCATTTATGTTATTGAGGGTTAACTGAATTTTAAAAATTAATCTGTTGAGGTCTTTGTCACTGTGAAGAATAAAGATGTCATCTGCATAAGTTAAACAATCAACTTCATCGGGGATGACTTCGAAGATGTCATGCATGAAAATGGAAAACAGAAATGGAGATAAACACGCCCCCTGTGGGACTCCTAGATTACAAGGAAAGGGTTGAGAGACGGAGTTCCTCCAGGCAACAAAAATACTCCTATTGCTTAGGAAACGGTGGAAGAAGAAAGCAGCTTTGCCTCTGATGCCTAGGCTAAGAATTTTTACCATTAAGCCGTCTCTCCATACTGTATCGTATGCTGCCGTGATGTCAAGTTTAATAAAAAAACAGTATTTGTTTTCGTTTTTTTGCCAGGGTTATCTTATGATGAATTAAGGACAGTGCATAGTTGCAGTCTTTATGAGGAATGAAGCCACAAAGGTTGTTATGGAATTTTGAGGAGACAGTAAACCTGATGATACGTGAAAGCAACATTTTTTCGAAAAGTTTACAGCAAACTGAAGTAAGCGAAATGGGACGGTAAGAGGCAATATCCTGTGAAGGTTTCCCAGGTTTGAGGATTGGGATAACTTTTGAAACCGACCATTCGTATGGGAATTCATTGGAGTTCCAGATGCCGTTGAAAAGTCCTAAAAGAGTATCAATGTAAGAAAGAGGGAGGAGTTTTAAAAGTTTAGCACTAATGTGGTCATTTCCTGGAGAAGTGTTTTTTAGTGATTTGATACCGTTTTGAATTTCGGTGAGGGTGAAATTTTTGTTATATTCTGCATTGTAATCACTCTCAGTGAAAGTGTAAGGGATAGGAACCGTGTCATTTTGATCAGAGAAGTGTTGAGCAAAAAGGTAAGATTGTATGCCTGAGTCAGAAACTGTACTATTGTTAGAGGTAATAATTAGATTATTTTGAGGAGGTAGATTGGTTCTATTATGTAAACTGTTAATAATTTTAAAGATTTTTTTTGAGTCTGCTCCTTCCTCACATGTATTGCTCCAAAAGTCTCTTTAAGTTTTTTACCAGGTTTCTGAGTTTTGATGAAGTTTTTTTGAATTGAATCCAGGCTGTTAAGTTTAAAGTTTTGCGAGCTATCCTCAAAAATTTTCTTTTCTGACCCTGCAAGAGGCTACATTGGCTGTTCCACCAAGGGCCAAATTTCTTAGTCTTGATTTTAATTTCTTTCGAATTTTCCTTGACTAGAGTTGTGCAAAAATCCTGAAAATCTCTATAGGACTGAATATGTGGAGGAGGTGAAGGGTTTGAACTAAAATGTTCTTCAATATCTTTCCAGAGGATAACTTTACGAAATGAGACATCAATGGGGTTGTTATTATTAATTAAAATTTGTATAGGAAGATGGTCGCTATCAAAAGGATCTTGAATAATTTTATGTGAGCAAAAAATGTATAAATCTGGGGACACTATGGAAAGATCTAAAAGGGAAGAGGAATTATTTGAAATTCTAGTAGGTAGGTGGGTATTGAGAATATTTAAGTTATTACTAATAATCCAGTCGACCACCCTTTCACCATCGACAGAATTATTAGAGGACCCCAATGATTGATGGTTGATATTAAAGTCTCCCATAATAACAAATGGTGGAATAAGTTGATCAACTAAACTATTGAGCCAGGTTTCAGAAAATCTGCCCTTAGGGGAATAAATATTGATTATGGTAATTTTAAAAGGTGGAGAAACAATATTGACTGCCATGATTTCAATGTCATTGCTATATAGATTTTGAAGGTTGATTCTGGAGCTAGAAAGATCTTTTTTATGGGAAATAATAAGTCCACCACCTTTAGTGGGGGGGGGGGACGATCCTCTCTGTAAGTGATATAACCAGATATGTTAAAGTTTAAATGTTGTTTTAAAAAAGTTTCTTGGCACACAAGGATATCAAAATCAGGGAAATTTCCACTTTTCAGCCAATGTTGTTTGTTTAGCAGCCCGCGAGTGTTCCACTGCACAATTTTTAAGTTATGAGATGCAGACATTAAAAAAGGATATAAATAAGCTTCTAGCTACACAAGGTAAACAAAGTGGTAAGCAAACTATAAGAAAAACGACTGATAACTTTAAAAAACTAATAAAAGCGAAAAAGTGAGCCATTTTAAAAACTAAGCAAAGTGAAGAAGGCGTTCGAATGATATTTGAATGCAGAAAAAGCATTAACTCGAAAATTGATCAGGATTGGGTAAGTCGGGATTTCTACTCATAGATGGGGTACTGAATTTGTTTGGTTTGGATTTGTCATCTAATGACGCTATAAAGGAAGATGAAAGCAAAGTGTTGGATGGAAGGGTAAAAGGTGCAGTTGGCGTATTGGAATGACCAGTAAAGGGAGATGTAGTTGGGGTATTGGAAGGAACAGGAATATGTGGAATAACTGGTGTTGATTTTGTGTTTTGTTTCTTACTCTCTGGGGGGCTGGTGGGAGGTTCCTTGGATTTTAAAGAGATATCATGGGTAGAAGGGGTAGAACTTGAGGTGAATTGTTGCATCATGGAAGAAAACATTTGGAATAGAGTGTTAGCCTGCTCTTTAAGAGCGTTAACAATTGTATTTTCAAAGTTTGTTTTTAAATCAGACAGGCTTTTTGAGAATTCATCTCGGGAAATGAACTGGGATAGATCTACTTTTGGTTGGGTGATTTTTGCGTAGCTGTTGTTTGAAGTTTGATAGGATTTACGTGCTTCTGAAAATGATAACCGGTTTTCACATTTGAATTTTAAAAAGTTCGCTTCCTCAATTTTTTTGGCACATTCATCACTTAGAGCGTTATGTGAACCTCCGCAGTTTGGGCATTTGGGTGGATTTTTGCAAGTGGCTCTATCGTGGTTTTCGCCGCAGTTGGAGCATTTTTTTTGTTCGGTGCAGTATTTAGTGGGATGGGTGAATGAGTAGCAGTTTAGGCAGATTCTAGGTCTATCAATGAATAAGGAAATGTATTTAATTTCATAGAATAGTTTTATTTTTGGCGGCAGAATTGTGCCGATCACTGTGATAAGGACTGATTCCGTGGGGGAGAAACCTCCAGATGATTTTTTGGTGAAACGTCGACATTCAAAAACTATTAGATTATTTTCACTTTCAATTTCAGATTTGAGTTCATCGAGGGAGATGTCGGTAGGAATATTGTGGAGGACAAATCTAGATGTGAAGTTGGAATTGTTTATTTCTGTGGTGGTTGGTACTGAGAGCAGAAGTTTAATATCAAGAAGTTCCTTAGCTGTTGTATGGTCGAATGTAGAGCAGACTAAGCCAGTTTTTGTGTGTCTAATACTTTCTATCTTTTTGGGTTGAGTGATTTTAAGAGATATATTGTCTTTCAGGAGTTTAGGGTGAGATTTAGGTATGCCAGTGTTACTTTTAATAGTGACTATATATTCTCCAGTAAATCCCGAATTGAACACAATATCAACAACGTCTTTATGACGAAGTTGGGGTTTTAGAAGGTTGATATTCGAAACAGTGAAATCCATTTTACCATCAGATGAACCTGCCATCTTGGCAGGGAAGAAACTAGAGGGGGCGGAACCCCTCTCTACTCAACAAAGGAGAAAAATTATAAATACCTGACTTGGCAAGAAAGAGACGATAACAAAACAATGCAAGTAAAAAACTTAAGCAAGCAAAAAGTAAAAACTAACTGCCCGAAGAGCTTCCTTCAAGACGCGCGAAAAACACCAAACGCCACGCTTCCCACTTGTCCAAAAAAACGTCGCCGGTAATCTGAAACCCGAACCGAACCTACCGCGTCGTTTAGTTGAGTTGAGTTGCAAACGGTATTACTTGGCTTTCACGTTATTTGATTTTGTTAAATATCATTTCAAAAATTTATATTCACTATTAGCTATATATAAATTTTAATATATATATATAAGTTTGTTATCGAGGGGCTGCGTCATAGTTCTTTGAGTAATTGTTTTCCTTAAATAGTATGAACAAATTTCATTGTTTGGTTTGGATGAACAACACTTATTATAAGCTGCACTACGAACTATGTATTACAGTACCATGCATTAAAAATCAGTGAGTTATTTTATTTTGGACGGGCTAACTTGAAAAATGCGTTAGAAATACTTTATTGTAAACTTTTAAACGTACTATGACTGGAAACGCATAATAAGATATAGTTTTGATTTCTTACAAAAGATGACGTGCCCTTTGACGTTTTATATGTTTGCATTTGTTTTTACCTAACAGTCACAACTTTGCCTCTTATGCCATGTGTTTGTTAACTTTCGCTGTGTAATTTTTTTTTTTTTTGCCAGGTAACATGTCATAAAAATAGCATTATCGGATTCTTAGTTTTTGATGTATTAAGGCATTTGAAGTATCTTAAGGTAGCGAAAATTTTACGCGCATAATAATAAAATCGTGTTGGGTTGTTTAAACTTACGTAATCCTTGGGCGAAACTTTTTCATTTAGCGTTTCAGTTTCCACTAAAAACCTTGTACACGTCCATTACAAAACAAAAACTATTTAATAATTTTCAATAAGAATTCAATTGACTTGTTTGAGATGATATAATTCTTTCCAGCTTTCATTCCTGCGTTTTCTTCCATCGATACTCTGTTTCCAAGAGACATTGATTTAACAATCGAGGTTCGAGTGAGAATTTATTTTCATTTCAGTCTTTCTGTTGCCACTCAAGACCTGAAACATGCTCATCAGCCTTACTCAAATTGTATATTTTTTTAAAACATGGTAAAATATCTTTTCCAAATAGATTATTTGTGCTATTCTACTAGAGAAATATCGTTTTCTAAAACTACATTAGTTTTTAATCTCTTTTTGTCAATAGACACATTTTCTTAGTAAACAAATAAAGTCGGTAACAGCTGATACAGATTACATCTCTGTTGGGAATAGATTTTTTCTGTTTTATATTCTCAAACAGTCCAAACATCACCTTTGCAATCGAGCAATATCATAAAGGATGTTGAATAACATGAAAGAATACATTGACCAACGTCGTGAACCAACAGCAATATTCACATTGATCAATGACAAAACACCATATTGGGCAATATTTCTTATAGGGGTCATTTTTATATTAGCCAATATCACAATTCGATATTGCACAACATTGGAAAATATTAGTCAATGTCGGAAATCGACGTCGTGGCAATATTACCGAGGTGCGTCACTTTTACATTGTGCAATATCGATTGCAATATGGACCAACATTTTTTTTACATTAGCCGATATTTCTGTGCTATCTGAGTATAACAAGATTATTTTTTTTTTGTTATTCATTGTAGAAGCAGCGTTTAGAAGTAAAATATACATAAAAAATTTACAATGAAACATTATTAACAATTTAAAATAATTAAAAATTGAGTATTATTGTTGTTAAGTTCCAAAAGTTTAATCATTGAATGAGAATTTTTTTGTTTTTTGTTAACGAATTGATGCTTATTTTCAATCAAATGATTTGATCCAATATAAATCTAGAACTCCCTATTAGTAATTTTTTCTAATCAATACGAAATTGTGTTTTGTCTTAAATAAATATACTGAAATAAGAAGTTGATGCTAATTAATATTCAAATACATTTATTGGCAAAGGACCTATTTATATCCCAACGAAATAAAATTACACAAAGTAAGATTAAAAGAGCACTTAACTACTATTTAATTATAATTTTAAAAAAAATAGCAGTTTTATAGTTTAGGCTAAATGTTATATTTATCATTTTCTTGTCATTCGTTTAGACTTTAATTACATCCACTTCATATCAAATAAAAGGTCCGATTCTCCGATTCCATATGGCAGTAACTCAAGACTCTGGGGGGCCTTTACGTTCCTCAATCAGGACAATTTCACAAAAAACATTCCAGTCATCCCATCTGTCGCCTACGAGGCTAAACCCATAGGGGGGCAGCGAAAGATTCCCCCACTCATCACCAGCCTTTGGCCGTAGTGTACGTCATTTTCTTGCACTCCAACCCTCCCTCCCTCTAACATTCCTGTTGTGACGTCATGAAGAGGACTGGTTTTGAGGAAAAAACGGTTTTTTACTGTAAAATAATGGTTGCAGTTTTAAACTGTTGAGTATACGGTAAATTTCCGTAAAAGTGACGGGTTTTTCTTACAGTGTATAATTAGTAAAATTATTTGGGTCTCCCTGCTTAAACACAGGAACAATAATAGAATTTTTCAAAATGTCAGGATAATTACCAGTGTTAATTAAGTTATTGAAGATGTCAGTATAAGTTTGTAAATGGTCATTACTTAATAAAATTTTGAGTAGAGTAACATTCACGTCGTCAATGCCACAACTTTTATTAGGGTTTAATTTTCTAATGACATCAACTATATCCTGATGTTCAATATGGGAGCAGAAAAATAATTGAGAATTAGTGCACGTTAAAATGCGCTTCAAAGTCCCAACGCTGCGTATGATGTCACCCTTAACGGTTGCGGTGGGTGCCAACTCGGGTGTCGGCTCGTCACTTGACTGTGGTTCTAAAATACGACGCCCCTCGCCAATAGCCCTCGTGCTCTAGTGCGACGACAATTCAAACTAAACTAAACTTGATCTTCTGTTACCATTTTTACTGCTGTTTCCACCCCAGTGTGTGCCAGGGAAATTTAGGAATATGAAATATTAAAAAAGTCAGATTCTTCACCTCAGGCAATCTGGGCACTTGAAACAACGTAAAAATCCGAATACATATTTAAAACATGAGAAATATTTTCAGAATAAACATTTTTATTCAGTGGCTTAGCATTTGTTACCTTTTCAAACAGTTCTAGATGATGCATAATTTATATGGCACTCAACTAACTGCTGGTGCATTTTAGCCATTGAATATAGCAAATTAATAGAGTTCTTTATACTTTGAGCAATGCGCTTAAAATACGAATGTTTAGATTCATATCGCAACTATAGGACCAAATTAATAATTAATTTCGGAACGTACAGCTTGGGAAAAAAAACAATCCACCATTCGTTTTTCGGCTGCTATTGATCAGGGAATTTTGTGAAAGGTGTCATTTTTCAGGAAATAGCGTATGGAATTCAGAACTGGCAACCAAAATTGTATAAGGGGTCGTCTACATATTAAAATGAGTACCAACTTTGAAAATTCCAATGGCAACACCCAAGTTTTTTTATATAAAAATGTTTATCATCTTTAAAATACCCCAGATCCAAAAAAAAATTTATTAATTTGCATTATTTGTTGAGATATAAGCATTCGAAGTTGAAGGCCCATAATGTTAAAAAAGTTTCACAAACTTTTATTCATACCTCCACAAATAAAACCAACATTTTTTTTCATTATATACTTCTTAATCTTCCAAAAACAAATCACACAAGTTTTTTCATAAATTTTTAATTTTTATTATTTTTTTATTTAAATTTAAATAAGAAAAAATAAAACATGAATAGCAACCCCAAATTTTTGTTACATAAATCGATAAAGTTGATCAAGTAGAACCAAAATCCCGAATTTTTTAATTCAACAACAATTATTTGCCGAGTTATTGTAAAAATACTGAAAAAAACGAATTTTAGGGACCGTGTAAAAAATTACTTAGCAAATTGGATCCTAATTTGCATTATCGTTTGGTGGTTGACAAGCGTTTTTGGTAAATGTTTGTTCAAATTATTGATGTCTATCAAATGTCTAAAAATCTTTTCTTGTTTCAAGTGCATACAATGTATTTTGTTTGTATAATTAACATTAAATTATATCGATTACTATGTTTTTAAATGTATGTTATTTCCAATATTATTTATAATTATTTTATTATAAAATTTCCAATAATATGTTATTTCCTCGATTTTTTTTAATTATTAGAGATTACTTATTTATTTAGTCAGTTAGTCAGTCCGTTAGTTAGTCAGTCCGTAAGTTAGTCAGTCAGTTAGTCCGTTAGTTAGCCAGTCAGTCAATTAGTTAGTCAGTGAATCAGTCAGTTAGTCCGTTAGTTAGCCAGTCAATTAGTTAGTCAGTGAGTCAGTCAGTTCACTGACTAACTAATTGACAGTCAGTTAGACTAAGTTAGTCAGTCTGGACTAACTAAAGGAGTGACTAAGTAACGGAGTGATTAATTGACTGACTGACTAACTGACTGATTAACTAACTGACTGATTAACTGACTAACTGACTGACTGACTAACTGACTGACTAACTGACTAAATAACTAAATAAATAATCTCTAATATTTAAAAAAAAAATCGAGAAATGGATAAAAATCTATTTTCGGGATTTAGACCCATTCGGGATTTTGACTCATTCGGGATTTTGGCTTGTCTTAATTTTGGCTTGTCGGGATTTCGGCTGTCGGGATATGTCCCAGACCCAGTGTGCCGAATTTTAAACCAACCTTTTGTAGCAATATGAATGAAACAAAAATTTGCATAAAATGTAAAACATAAATGTAATAATCATGTTTGTCTATCTGATTGTAACTAATCGCATTTGAATATCTGTTCGTTATAAATAATCGTATATGTGACTTAATTTAAAATTAAAACTTTTTCTCGTCTACCCTTTATTTTATTTCTGACTTTTAAAATCCAAAATTAAAAAAAAAGGTAAAAACATTTAAAAAAATCACAATATTAGTGAAGAAGGTTTAATTCTTGCATCCTTTGGCGAGATTATGGTAACCCTTTTGCTAGCTTGTCGTTTCGAAAAAACACCCTAAATATTACCTTTATCAATTTGGAGATTTCCCCCCAAACGAATTGAAAAATAATGCTTTAATATCTCAGCAAATAAGGCAAAATGAATAATTCTTTTTTATACCTGGGGTATTTTGAAGTTTCTGAACATTTTTATGTAAAAAAATTGGGTGTTGCTATTGGAATTTTCAAAGTTGGTACTCATTTTAATATGTAGACGACCCCTTATACAATTTTGGTTGCCAGTTCTTAATTCCTTACGCTATTTCCTGAAAAATGACACCTTGCACAAAATTCTTTTACCAATAGCAGCCGAAATATGAAGGGTGGATCGGTTTTTTTTCCCCAGCTGTACAACAAAATGGTGCTTGGGCTTTAGATTAACATCAGGAAAAAAACCTTTAAATATATTGCGTTGATCGATTCAGTCAAATAAGATGCATAGTCTATATTGACTATAGGTGAAAGATCGTTAACAATTACTTTTAACAATAGCAAAAAATCCCATACAGTATCTGGGGGCTGGGGAGTCCAGTCGGTTAGGCATTCGCCTAGCATGCAAAAGGTCCCAGGTTCGGGTCTGGGCATCGCCAAAATAACTGCCGACCTATAAACGGCCCGTGCAGCCAAAAATGTCCGACGAATAATACCCCGTGTAGAGGGAGTGCACGATAAATATCCTTCAAAGTAATAACGCTGCGTACGATGTCACCCTTAACGGTTGCGTTGGGTGCCAACTCGTCACTTGACTGTGGTTCTAAAATATGACGCCCGTCGCCAATAGCCCTCGTGTAGCTCTATTGCGACGATAATTCAAATTAAACTAAACCCAAACAGTATCTGATTCTGGAACCATTTTCCCTACAGCGCGTCCCAAAAGTTTATGGACTGCTGTGTTTTTTGAATTTTATAATAGGAAAACGTTTCGCAAGGATTTTTTTATTTTTAATTATCAAAAATATCAATACAATATTAGTACTGTACACAAATAGCATAACAACATCACAGATTTAGTGAAAAATGAAAAAAATTAAAATTTGGTTGTCCCAAAAGTTTATAGACAAGTCAATTTTTCCATTTAATTTTGCACTATTGTTCAAATTTTTAAACCGTTCTTCATTATCACTTGAAAAACTCGATCCGGCATACTTAAAACAAGAGTTTGGAGAATTTCGGGCTTCAAATTAAACCAACTTTGTTCAATTTGCATCGTTAGATCTTGAACTGTTGCAAATTGGCGCCCATTTGCATAAACGTCCCTCGAAAGTATTCCCCAGAGGTTCTCCATAGGATTCAAGTCAGGACTTAAAGCTGGCCACTCCATAACTTTAACATTGTGGCGTCTAAACCACTGCATAGTGGAGTTAGACACATGAATGGAGCAGTTGTCTTGTTGATATTCCCATTTATTTCCCCCTAGCAACTCCCCAAATTGAAGTGAGCTTCAAGAGTTCCTTGATAATCATCAGAATATTGCCGACCTTTCAAAAAAGCAATACCAGTTGTTCCGTTGAAGGAGAAGGCTCCCCACACCATTACTGAACCCCCTCCTTGTTGCCTGCTTAAAAAGGACCTTGGTTCCTTCCGAAGATCGTGCCAATAGTACTTCCATCCATCGGGGCCATCTAAATTAAACTTTTTTTCGGCACTGAAAACCACACTTAGCCATTCATCTTTGTAATGCATGTAATTTCTTGCCCACTTAACTCGAGCATCCGTATGGCGTTTTGTAAGCTTTGGCGTGCGTCGCATTTTATGATATTTTAAAAACTTACTTGCTTTTAGCCTTCGGTGGACTGTAGATTTTGATACTGAAGCTGTAATTTCTTTGGCTGTAGATCGTACAGACAAATTTTCGGGCGAAACAAGTCTCACAATTTCTCTGTCTTGCCTCTTTGTTGTCTTTTTTGGCCTTCCAGGACGAGATTTTGGTTCGAAAATGTCACCTTTCGCTAGGATTTGATAAATTCCAGCTTTGCTACGCTTAATTCTTCTAGCAATATCTACAACTCTCATCCCACGAGCTTTTAAACGATGAATTTGTAAAATTTCATTTTTCGTAAATTGCACGTTGGCAGGCATCTTTGTAATGAATCAAAAAAGGAACAACCCACTAGTTTTTATCTCAGGAAGCTATTACGTCACGTGTACAAATAATAGAATATGCAAATTTATATTTTCATTAATAAAAACAGCTCTTAACACCTTTTGTCCATAAACTTTTGGGACAGCATTTTTTCGTTTTTATTTTTTAAAAATAAATTTATGATCTCTCACAGTTGTTTGAGCGTTTTATTATTTGAAATACTCTTAGATATTTGCATAAATTATTTCGTCATTCACAATCGCTTATTCTTCTCTTTAACTTGAAAAAAACAGCTGTCTATAAACTTTTGGGACGCGCTGTATTAACAATGGTAAGTCTCAAAAGACGCCACATGCGTGACAAGTTCAATTTTATCCCTTTCATATGGGTGTCAGGAAATGCAGTGGGTTTATTTTAGCATCATTTGGTCCAAACGGAAAGTTTACAATCTTAGAAATCAACTGTTGTAAAGTGAAGTACCAACTGGATATTAACTTTTTAATAATTAATTGTACCTCCATTGGGACTATTTCTTTGAGTTGGTCATGCATCGGATCTGATGGAAGCATGCTGCATGTATGAAAATAAGTTAGAGGTGAACCAAATTTTAGACCATAGACAATAGGATATATGTTTACCATTTCAATTTGACGTTTATGTGTATATTTAGTATGGCGAAGGAATGAACTATCACCATAGCTTTTTATCATACCCTTTTTCATAACCTAAATTACACATAATTTTTAAAGAAGTCCATATCAAAACTTTTGCACTTCAACAGTATCTGTACAACATCACATAAACTTTCTTATAAAATAGCAGGTATGCATCCTTACTGGAATCGTGGCCATTAGTTTCCTTCGGTCACTAGCGTATCATTCATCAGAATCCATACCTTAGCCGTTTCAATTTTAAAACTACGAAACTTGAAACTTGAAACGAACTATTTATGGAGGACATAGAAACTTGATCATTGTGTTTGGCACTCCATTGATATTTATATAATTTCTGTCTGGGATTTTGACACTATAGCACAAAGCTGTCTGGCGGGGTTTTGTTAGAGATCATCATGGTCCAGTTAACATTTGGAGGGTCCATTTTGGCGGGAGAAGTTATAAAGGTACCGCCGGACCAATGATCAAAATCCACGTAATATTCTTATCTGTATCCTTGACCATAGAAATGAAGGGGGCCGAATATATGAAGGCGGGATTAAATCAGAGATTGGATAACAGTATCCGGAAGGAGGGGTTTTAAAAATGCAGGGCTTAAGCCGAGCTGAAAAAGTAGGAAGTTAGATCAGATCTAAATTTGACTTCGAACTAAAACTTCCCTTGGCTCTCAGCCCAATTAATTTAAGGACTCTAAGTCCGATCCTCGAACTTCTAATTCTGTAAGGACATTATAGTATCCATAATAGTTAAGGACGTTAGTCCTGTTCATTCGAACCAACTAATTAAAAATTATCGTTCCATCCAACCTCCATCATGCTGAAGCTGATCATCATAATAAGCAAGTCATTTACATCCCTTCTGGTCCAGGACTCTCCAGATCAAATATTACCCAATGTAATAATTAATCATTAATGTCGAATTGAAGGATTGATTAATGTATGAGAAGATAGCCTTAAATAAATATTGTGTTGTATTCTAATGACTACTATTCATTCCAATTGAGGTTATTGCTAATTACTCCACTATTACTAACGGCTAAGATAATTATCACGAATATTCAACTAAACTGTATTGTCTTAATCAATATTAATACCATAAGGATTTAACTATTCTGTTAATAACTATAATCATCAACTCACAATCAGTTCATTCTCAAGATTACAGAATGAACGACACTAAGCACCAGCCTAAAATAGTAACAATGCCCTCCAAGAAGTGCAACAATGCCCCCCCCCCCCCCCCCCCCCCCCTCATTCGTTTTTTAATTTGTCCAACACATTCAAATTTTTCTTGTGTCGCCTCTGCACCATATGGTTCATTAGCTGAAATGCTGGAAAATGTGAAAATGTGCTGGAGTCACCATCACCAATATAGGAAGTATATCGGATGCCTTTTTCCTGGATGGAGCGCTGGAAAATTCGTTTCATCCCGTCGACTTCCATTTTTCCTGCGGAACGACCATGGTTTTTCTTTCAAAACTTAGTATACCCCGTTAGAATTTTTTTGTAGAGTTTTCCACTCTTCCTTCCTTTGTATAAACTGCAGCCTTTGCAGTAGGAGGACATTACGTCTGGCTTAGAAAATTATTTTTCCTCATAGGATTAATACAGAGAGAAGACTTTGGTTTGGAGACCCGACGCTCGCGCTCCCTTAAGAAGACATGTACCTAGACAACATACCAAAAACAACAAACATTATAACAAGACTACAAATAATATAACAAGCACAAACAAAAAAAACTTTACACAAACAAACCTTATAACAAGCACAAAGAAATCAACTCTAATCTAAATTTATATATTTTATAACCATAAATATCTATAGAAAAATAGGGTAAAAATACTCAAATATAATATTTTGAAATTGACATAATTAAGGCTGATCATTCAATTGTTTTTTTTTAAAGTTTTATTAGGAATATATATATAGATAGATAGATATAGAAAATAAGTGCAGTGAAGGAAAAAAATATGGACAATGAGTAAAATTTTAGTGACGTCACAAAGAAAATTATTGCAGATACTTCTTTATAAATTTTGGAGGGAAATTGTTGTTGATAAGTGTACGATGGAGGTCAAGTTTTTGGGAATAAAGTTGATGACGTTGCAGATTAAGATAATGCGATGTAGTTGATTTATAATGCAATTTCTATAGACTTAAACAGAAAGTTTAGAATTCCAAGGAATAAGTCGAATAACATCAAAATCAAAGTCATTACATTTATCATAAATGTTGGTGTTGGCAGAGTTATCTGAGATCTGAATTTGTATGTCTAAGAATTGTAATGAAGAAATGGAGCTATTGGTTATCTTAAGGAGAAGTTCTGATATGTAAATTTTGTGCCAGAGGTGTATAAAATCAGGATAATCCAACACAATCAGGTCATCAACAAATCGGAAAGCAGTGAAGTTTAAAAGAGTGTAGTTTTTTTCAAACCAGTGTAAAAACGGATTTGCAAGGATAGTTGAAAAGGAACTACCTTGTGGTATTCCATTAACTTGTTGATAGATTTGTTCACTATTGTAAATAAAATTATTAAAAATGCAAAAATTAATGAGTTTATTCCAATATTCCTGACTAATATTTAATATACTATTGTAATCATTATAATAAGCAGTGAGGACGTCTTTTAGGTGGAATAAAGGTAGGCTAGAAAATAAATCTTTGAAGTCAAAAGTGTCAACTGAATGAATATTCTTGTTATGCAAGTGTTCTAAAATAGGTTTATTGTTGTTAATAATCCAAGTAAAGCCTTCACCGACAATAAAATTGTAAAGTTTGTTCAGCAAATTAAAAAAGATATCACCAGGTTTATTGATGTAAGTGTTGGAACCACAGGTTATATAGCGAAAAGCTAAAGGGTTTTTGTGGAATTTTGGAGTGATGGTAACATAGGGAAATTTAATGGAGGAGTTTTTAATTTTAAAATATTTATTGAAGGCAATCTTTTTACATATACTTTGGTTGTCCAAATTGGAGAGTTTGTATGTGTCGGATGATTGTAGTTCATTGTCAAGAAGAGACAAGTAGAAATTTTTACAAAAGAAAGCATAATTATTGGAGGCTTTGTCCACTGGAGTTATAATAAAATTATTTTGGATGTGTTTGACAGAAGCTTTTAAGTGTTTTTGGTTGTAGTGGGAGAAATTAAAATTATAAAAGTTGTTATCTATGAAGGTTTGAAAATGTTTAAAAAGTGTCCACTTCCACATAGTGAACTGTTCCAAGGGTGTGTTATACTGATAATAAATTTTAAGGATGCAATTGTCAATATTATTAAGAAAAGAAAGCTTATATTTATCAATATTTTTTTGGAAAATGGGTCTGAATTTAGTGCCTTTTGAAAGGACATCCCTTAATTGTGGATCTTCAATTACATTTAGGTCACCAGTGATGATGCGATTGTGATGATTATCAATGAAATCTTTATAATGGGGGTCTGTGTAGCAGCAGTTAATGGTATTACGGTGAGAGACGGTATTGGAACAAAAATCATTATAGTTGAAAATGAATCTGCCAAATGGAGTGTATTTAAAGGCTTTGGAAATATTTAAGTTCTTAATAGGGAAAAGGTTAGAGATAATATTGATAGTATTATGAAAATTGAATTGAGGAGCCCACTTTAATTCTCCTTTTTTAGAATTTGTTAAACTTCACATCCTCCCTCATTTGTCACATATTTAACACTGGTTCCACGTGTTGTTTTTTTCATCTTCTTCTTATTGGGTAATGGAACTATCTATGGAATAATGGAACTATCACTTTTCACAGTTCCAAGGAACAAAATGCCTTTTCCCTTTAGGTATGTCATAAGAGGTATAGTAGTTGTCAAAGTATAATTTGAAGTTTTGATGCTCATTAACTGGACGTGTTAGACTGTCAACTACAGATCCACTTGCCACCAAGTCATCAGGTATATTTTGAAGAGTGCTGTTACTTCCTCCAATATTAATATACATTTCAAAGTTGTAGGCATAACCTGACACTCCGGCTAAAACAAACAACTTAAATCCCTACTTGTGAGGATTCTTCGGCATGTATTGTTTCATATGGTGACGAGCTTTTGTAGCACACATTTGTTCCTCAACACACAAGGATTCTTAAAAAGGAATTTATAAAAACTTCTCCTTCAAAATATCAATATTAGGTCGCAACTTAAATAACTTATCCTCACCATCACAAAGTGTATTGTCATTCAAATGTTTTTTTTTTTAAAATTACATGGGGGCTGGGGAGCCCAGTCGGTTAGGCGCTCGCCTATGCGAAAGGTCCAGGTTTGGGTCCGGGCATCGCCAAAATAACTGCCAACCTATAAACGGCCCGTGCCGCCAAAATGTCCGACGAATAATACCCCGTGTGGAGGGAGTGCACGTTAAATATCCTTCAAAGTCCTAACGCTGCGTACGATGTCGCCCTTAACGGTTGCGGTGGGTGCCAACTCAGGTGTCGGCTCGTCACTTAACTGTGGTTCTAAAGTACTAAAGGTTCTAAAGTGTCTCTCTCGCCCGTCGCCAATAGCCCTCGTGTAGCTCTAGTGCGACGATAATTCAAAACTAAACTAAACTTTTAAATTATATGGAGAAGTCAGTCGGAGCATTACCCCCTAGATCAAGGGAGAAGGCCTATCTACTCCCGCCATGACGTCACACTAGTGGACCGGCTTCCACCAACCTCAGTTTCGTAACCTGAGGTGGGTGAGCGCGAAGGCAAAACGGAGTGTTTTCTTCTCTTCTCATTACAATTTGCAGGTGATTTATTAAATATTACTTGCATAATTTGAACAATCATGCTTCGTATCAAAGAATGATACTTTGTTAAAGAAAATAAACTACATATATCTACAAATAAATTTGAGAAATATTTGCCTTTTTAACTTAAAGACCGTAAAATAGCTTTAAAAATCTGTTTTCTATTTTGATTATTAAAAAAAATAGAGCAATTTAAAAAATCTTAACTTTTTAGAATTTCTAGGCAGGTGTCGGCTCGTCACTTGACTGTGGTTCTAAAATACGACGCATAGCCCTCGGGTAGCTTTAGTGCGATGATAATTCAAACTAAACTAAACAAACTAAAATATGACGCCCGTCGCCAATAGCCCTCGTGTAGCTCTAGTGCGACGATAATTTAAACTAAACTAGAATTTCTAGTGGAATATAAAATTTTAATATAATAGAAATATATAAAATTTAAATAAAATATTACTGAGTTTTTTATTTAGACACTCCACTCAAGAAAATTCACAAATCTATAATACAAATTTTAATTGTACATATATTTTTAGATTATCATAAATTTTGTTGCAAAGAGCTTAATATTTAATAATAGAAGTTATGAACAAAATAGTAAAGCATAATAATTTTTAAAAAATATCAACAGTACAACTAATAGTATTAGAAAATAATTCCTTACATAATCCTTACACCTTCCTTATTATAAAAACCAAATTACCCAACTTTGAATAGTATTGTATTATGTTTACAAACCACAGATTTGTTGATATTTTGCCTTAAAATAAAATTCTCTTAAAAATTGTCCTAGTTTTGTAACATCAAATAAGATAAAGTTCAGCATGTTTAATATAAGGTGGTTTACAATAATTACATAGACTGTGAATGTTTAATTGCATTTTTGAAACCAACAAAAAATATCTCGAAACTGTCAATCCATTGTTAAAAGTTGAAAAATATTTTTAAATAGATTGTCAATGTTTATTAAATATTGTAACAAAGTAAGGCTTGAATGTTTAGAAGATCGTGACTCTGTGGTAAAGTACGCTACCGCTAAACAGAAGTTCATGGGATCGAGCCCGGACGTAGCCTCACTTTCTAATTTCGTTATTTCTTAGTTTGGTTTATCATTATTTCCAGCTTATTTCTTAATTATGTAAATTATTTCATTTCTAGAACCTTCTAGACTAGAAGGTTCTACTTCCTTATATAAAGGATTGTAACCAGCCAGTTGGGTCATTAAAAGTCTTGAGTTGAAACCTATAGCTACCTTGTCATTATTTGAATTCAACACGTTAACGTATTCCCCTCGCCATCTACGCGACAATATTATTCTTTTTCAGCTTGCTCGTGACATACGTCGGAGGATTTTCTTCGAAAGCGGCCTCACCTCCCATACAGGTCGCCTGGCTTAGTTTTCCTCATCGGATCGGCGTGGAGAACGGCTGGGTCGGCGTACTGGTGATAGCGACTGGTTTTTGTATTCTAAGAAAAGTTTAGCAATTGTGGAATCCGAGAGATCTTTGGACTGAAAAGGATAGCTATGTGAATGAATTCGGAACTTGTTGTTTTTAGGGCTCGGGAGTTCTTTGGAGAGAATGTAATTTGTGTTGATACTTAACTTGACAGCGAGGTCGGTGAGGTGTTTTCCCAGGGTAATGGGGCGTTGAAGACGGTTCACTTTGGCTAGATTTGAAAAAATATTTAGGACATGCAAACTGCTTGAGATAAAATTTTTGAGCTAAAAAGAGGTGCCTATGAAACAGAGGAGAAACCCTTGCCTCCTGTAGGAGAACTGGAATTGGAGTCCAGCGAGGAAGACCAGTTGCAATCCTGATGGCAGATGATTTCGAGTTTTTGTAAATCAGACTTACAGGAGGTTAAGAAAATCGGGCAACCATAGTCGGGCAACCAAATCGGCCAACCGAAGTGAGCTTCTAATAACAGAGTTAACTATTTTTATGAGATGGAAGGTCCTAGTGCCCCAAGAGTTAGAAGCTATAGCTTTGATGGCATTAAGTTTTTTAATAGATTTTTTCTTTAAGTAGTTGAAATGATGTTTGAAGGTTAGACTTGTAGAGAAAATAATGCCCAGAATTTTAATATTGTCGACTGTGGGGATAGGTTGATTATTGAAGTGAAACCAATTTGAAGTTTTCACCGTTTTGTTTGAAAAATTAATACTTTCACATTTTGAAGGGTTGATACTTAATTTCCAGATATTGCACCAATCATTTATGTTATTGAGGGTTAACTGGATTTTAAAAATTAATCTCTTGAGGTCTTTGTCACTGTGAAGAATAAAAATGTCATCTGCATATGTTAAACAATCAACTTCATCAGGGATGACTTCGAAGATGTCATGCATGTAATAATGTAAAACAGAAATGGAGATGTACACGCCCCCTGTGGGACTCCTAGATTACAGGGAAAGGGTTGAGAGACAGAGTTCCTCCACACAGGCAACAAAAATACTCCTATTACTTAGGAAACGGTGGAAGAAAGCAGCTTTGCCTCTGATGCCTAGGCTAAGAATTTTTACCATTAACCCGTCTCTCCACACTGTATCGTATGCTGCCGTAATGTCAAGTTTAATAAAAAAAACAGTATTTGTTTTCGTTTTTTGCCAAAGTTATCTTATGATGTATTAAGGACAGTGCATAGTTGCAGTCTTTATGAGGAATGAAACCACAAAGGTTGTTATGGAATTTAGAGGATACAGTAAACCTGATGATACGTGAAAGCAACATTTTTTCGAAAAGTTTACAGCAAACAGAAGTAAGCGAAATGGGACGGTAAGAGGAAATATCCTGTGAAGGTTTCCCAGGTTTGAGGATTGGGATAACTTTTGAAACTGACCATTCGTATGGGAATTCATTGGAGTTCCAGATGTCGTTGAAAAGTCCTAATAGAGTATCAATGTAAGAAAGTGGGAGGAGTTTTAAAAATTTTGCAGTAATCTGGTCATTTCCTGGAGAAGTGTTTTTTTAGTGATTTGATACCGTTTTGAATTTCGGTGAGGGTGAAATTTTTATTATATTCTGAATTGTAATCACTCTCAGTGAAAGTATAAGGGATAGGAACCATGTCATTTTGATCAGAGAAGTGTTGAGCAAAAAGGTTAGATTGTATGCCTGAGTCAGATACTGTACTATTATTAGAGGTAATAATTAGATTATTTTGAGGAGGTAGATTGGTTCTATTATGTATACTGTTAATAATTTTAAAGATTTTTTTTGAGTCTGCTCCTTCCTCACATGTATTGCTCCAAAAGTCTCTAAGTTTTTTACCAGGTTTCTGAGTTTTTATGAATTTTTTTAAATTGAATCCAGGCTGTTAAGTTTAAAGTTTTGCGAGCTATCCTCAAAAAATTTTCTTTTCTGACCCTGCAAGAGGCTGCATTGGCTGTTCCACCAAGGGCCAAATTTCTTAGTCTTGATTTTAATTTCTTTCGAATTTTTCTTGACTAGAGTTGTGCAAAATTCCTAAAAATCTCTATAGGACTGATTATGTGGAGGAGTTGAAGGGTTTGAACTAAAATGTTTTTCAATATCTTTCCAGAGGATAACTTTACGAAATGAGACATCAATGGGGTTGTTATTATTAATTAAAATTTGTATAGGAAGATGGTCGCTATCAAAAGGATCTTGAATAATTTTATGCGAGCAAAAAATATATAAATCTGGGGACACTATGGAAAGATCTAAAAGGGAAGAGGAATTATTTGAAATTCTAGTAGGTAGGTGGGTATTGAGAATATTTAAGTTATTACTAATAATCCAGTCGACCACCCTTTCACCATCGACAGAATTATTAGAGGACACCATTGATTGATGGTTGATATTAAAATCTCCCAAAATAACAAATGGAGGAATAAGTTGATCAACTAAACTATTGAGCCAGGTTTCAGAAAATCTGCCCTTAGGGGAATAAATATTGATTATGGTAATTTTAAAAGGTGGAGAAACAATATTGACTGCCATGATTTCAATGTCATTGCTATATTGATTTTGAAGATTGATTCTGGAGCTAGAAAGATCTTTTTTTATGGGAAATAATAAGTCCACCACCTTTAGTGGGGAGGGGACGATCCTCTCTGTAAGTGATATAACCAGATATGTTAAAGTTTAAATGTTGTTTTAAAAAGGTTTCTTGGCACACAAGGATATCAAAATCAGGAAAATTTTCACTTTTCAGCCAATGTTGTTTGTTTAGCAGCCCGCGAGTGTTCCACTGCACAATTTTTAAGTTATGAGATGCAGACATTAAAAAAAGGATATAAATAAGCTTCTAGCTACACAAGGTAAACAAAGTGATAAGCAAACTATAAGAAAAACGACTGATAACTTTAAAAAACTAAGCAAAGTGAAGAAGGTGTTCGAATGATATTTGAATGCAGAAAAAAACATTAACTTGAAAATTGATCAGGATTGGGTAAGTCGGGATTTCTACTCATTGAAGGGGTACTGAATTTGTTTGGTTTGGATTTGTCATCTAATGACGCTTAAAGGAAGACGAAAGCAGAGTGTTGGATGGAACAGTAAAAGGTGCAGTTGGCGTATTGGAATGACCAGTAAAGGGAGATGTAGTTGGGGTATAGGAAGGAACAGGAATATGTGGAATATCTGGTGTTGATTTTGTGTTTTGTTTCTTACTGTCTGGGGGGCTGGTGGGAGGTTCCTTGGATTTTAAAGAGATATCATGGATAGAAGGGGTAGAACTTGAGGTGAATTGTTGTATCATGGAAGAAAACATTTGGAATAGAGTGTTAGCCTGCTCTTTAAGAGCGTTAACAATTGTATTTTCAAAGTTTGTTTTTAAATCACAGACTTTTTGTGAATTCATCTCGGGAAATGAACTGGGATAGATCTTTTGGTTGGGTGATTTTTGCGTAGCTCTTGTTTGAAGTTTGATATGATTTACGTGCTTCTGAAAATGATAACCGGTTTTCACATTTGAATTTTAAAAAGTTCGCTTCCTCAATTTTTTTGGCACATTCATCACTTAGAGCGTTATGTGAACCTCCATAGTTTGGGCATTTGGATGGATTTTTGCAAGTGGCTCTATCGTGGTTTTCGCCGCAGTTGGAGCATTTTTTTTGTTCGGTGCAGTATTTAGTGGGATGGGTACACATCCGAACATCCGATTAATTTTCCGCCTCGCATCTGTGAGAACCTTTTTAGTTACATTACTTGATACATTTTGAGATGCATTATTTGCTGAAACATTTTTTAAATACTTAAGTTTAACAAAAAAACAAGTTATTACGTTTAAAAGCATAAAACAATTCTCTTCCTTCCTTATTATATACACAAATTTTAGCCCTTTTCACCCTTACAAGAACCACCAGCATTATCTACGTCAGGGGCAGAAATCAAATTTTGTCTTAAACGGGAGGAGTACAGGACGTTTGTTAGTTTTACAATTTCTGACTAGCCCTTTTTATTGAACTCCAGCTTGACAGTCCCTTTTCCTTCGACTGAACAGGTGACACCAGCAATGGCAACATTCAATGATGTCCCGTCAAGCTCCTGATAGTTGTCAAGAAAGGTCTTGTCACAACAGAAGTGGGAACTGGCAGCAGTGTCAAAAATCCATGTCGAGGTGTCTGTCTGCTGATTGCTGAACAGAGCTTGGGCGATGAAGCTGGTTTCGGGATGTAGTCTGTTCTTCTGTCTTGATGATGTGGCTGCTCTTCTAGTGGGTGTTGCGGATCTTCGTGTCGGCGTGGTTGTTCGGTGTTGGGGATTTTCTCGATGGAACCGGACGATTTTGGTTTCTGGAATTTCGCCTCTTAGGAGGATAGGAATCATCTTCTGACTGGAAGTTGACAGTTTGGTAATCTGAAGGATTGGCATACCTCTGGTCTACAACAGCTACAAAAATAAAGTATAAGATCATTTTAGAAAGAGCAATTATTGAGCAAATCTTTTCATCAAAAGCTTGGGCCAAAGTTAACCCACATGACGGTAGCTTACAAAATCGTTCTTAAAATATAATAGACATTTTAAACGAAATACATAAAAATTTCATCATTTTTCGATTTTTATAATTGGCTTTTGAAGGTTGGTCAAGGCAGAACAAACTGCAAGCATTTTGTCTACCGTGCAAACATCCCCATCTGATGATTTTTTTCAAGCAGGAGATGGCTAGTGTTCTTTGAAGAATACGATAGTTCTTCAACCTTTCAATCCTTCTTTTTCAATGTGGATCCTCACATTGGAGTACTTCCTGGAAACGATAACTTCCTCCCAACTTAACTGGAAATTTTCCCTTTGTAAACGAGGGAATCAAAATCCTTGCCCCTTTAGTTGCAAATAAATCTTCCCAGTTGAAGCCGCGGTCTACCTGGTAAAGGTCCCCTGCCTCAACAAGATCGAGGAGGCGCGACTTTACAACAATTTGTTGGTCAGTGATTCTTCCACCCCATGCTTGCGAGATAAACGAGACCGCACCAGATGGAGTAGAAACTACCAACAATTTCACAGTATTGTGTGTTTTGTATGAGAAATAGGTTTGATCGCATGTGTTTAGATTTGATGGCCTCTGTAAATATTTCTGAACAATATAATACCCCTAGTATCCTGAAAAGTTGAGTTCTTGAAGGCCTGTGGCCGGTTTCTGCGGATATTTCGTTTGGATGGCCAAGCATTAAACAGGCTGCGCAGCCGGTACAAACCGTCGATCCAATCATTTATCAACTGACTTGCTGTAGTGAAGTGTACCCCGAAGCGATGTGACAAGTCTTTAATCATCAGTCCCAGCCGCAATCTCATAAGGACTATGAGAAGTTGAAATTCAAATGAAAGGGATGACTTAGTAGCTGGCTGCCAATCTAGAATACAGAACTTCAGAAGAGTGCTCAAAACGCCTTTGTTTTGAAGCTCTGTATTGAAATGCAACTTATCGTCATCCTGCAGAATTTGATGCAAGTGGTTTTGCAACTTCAATTGCTTTCGTAAGCTTTCATTGGCACTTCGCAAGTGCCTTTAATTTCACCTGCATGGTAGCCAGCATCTCTTGATCTCTTCAATAACTCGACCTTTTCATTAGCCAAGTCTTAAGATGATAATCTGGGGTGATGTGCTTCCCTAAGTGACTGTCTCTTCTCAATATTATTATTTAGAAGTCTCATGTTAAATGTTGCGTTGTGTATTAAATAAGCTAATAATATAGCAATAGCGTATGTTTGTCATTAAAGAAGGATTAATTATCTATCCGCAATACCCTTAAGAAATGATGAGGACAGGAAGTTGGCCACAAACATTTATTACTAACACAATTACAATTACTCAGTCACAATAACACGATAAGTTACAGTTAATCATAAAAATAATTATAGAATATAATGACCGGAGTCCATCGTGCGTGGTGGAGATAAATGAATAGACTTAGGGCGCTTTCACACTTGGCGACACGACGCCGATATGTATCGGGTCCGATTCTGCGCCGATATTGTATCGTCCGTTATACGCTTTTTCACAAGGACGATATTTTTGCTCCCGATACGATAATTTCTCTCTCATTGCTTGTTTTGCTTTCGCCGACTTCACACCTGTTTTTGCTTTCTTGCTTCGTTTTTTCTAATATTTTTACGTAATGGCCCGACAAAATGCTTGGCATTATCACAAATTACGTCTGCTTTATCTGTTGTACCTTCGCCGAAAAAAACGATCTATAACAAAAAGATTTTGGATCCACGATGTTTTAAAGGCTAGATATGTTGAAGGGGCATTTTACTGCCTGTTTAACAAGCTTCAAAATGATCCGGAGAAGTTTTTTAACTATTTTCGGATGAGCACAGGAACGTTTGAGTATATATTGTACCATATACAAGAACATATAAAAAAAAGACACTCATATGAGGATGAGCATTCCGCCCAAAGAAATGCTTGCGATAACTTTAAGGTAAGTTCCTAAAAAAAATTCATTTTTACTGCGATAAAAAAAAATTGTCTTACATAATTCTTCAAGTATTTTGTACTTATTTAAATTATTTTTATGATACATGCAAACCTTCTTTCTCTTGTTGTCGATAAAATGTTTTCTTTTTGCAATGATATTCAGCACATTTAATATTTGTGCATAAAATAAATCCAAATTCTTTATTATTTAAATGAAAGTAAACATAAATGTAAATTGAAGAAGCTTTTCAAATTATGTTTCGAGAGTATCGATTCCTCATAAATACATGTACAAAATCTAGTATTTTTTTACATTTCTTTACAAGTGACCAAATATTTGTTTATAGCTTTTCTGTTGTGTATTAGAAGTTTGAAGGAATTTATTACCAAATTTAGTTGTGTTCCCGAAATGTCTGCATTATAGCTTATTGGAAATACTTACTTAGTAAACTTTTCGTCAAACACCTATTTGATCTTCATCGAAAAAATTATTACAAAATTTATTTTAATGACTATATTACTTATGTGTCATACTTATTTTTTAGATATTTGGCATCCGGATGTTCTTTGACCGATTTATTCTTCACCTACCGGATAGGAGTGTCAACAGCTTCTATCATCGTCCAGACCACAACCGAAAGGATATGGCAATGCCTTGCCAAGCTGCATTTCCCGGAGGCAACTCAAGAGAACTGGCTAAATATAGCAGCCAACTTTAAAAGGTCGGCCAACTTCCCGTTATGCCTGGGGGCCATTGATGGGAAGCATGTCAGAATACAGAACTTTCCTAACGAAGGTTCAATGAATTTCAACTATAAGAAATATCATTCTGTGGTGCTGCTGGCTGTGGCAGATTTCGATTACAAATTTTCATTTGTAGATGTTGGAGGTTATGGAAAAGACTGTGATTCCAACATTTTGAAACAGAGTTGTGGGATTTATTAACCCGCAAACAACTAAACATCCTGCACCCCTTCCCCCACATAACTTGAAAGTGCCATATGTGTTTGTGGCCGACGAGGCATTTTCTATGCAAGAAAATGCGATGCGTCCCTTTGGTGGCCACAACTTAACAGTTAAACAACGCATTTTTAACTATAGGTTAAGCAGGGCACGCCGATTTGTTGAATGTGCCTTCGGCATATTAACAAATAAGTGGAGGATATTCCACAAGCCACTCACCATGTCAAGAAGAAAAGCGATGGCTGTCATCAAGTGCTGTACCCTCCTTCACAATATAGTAAGGGAAATGGATGGGTACAGACCTGATGACCTCTTTACATGCACTTTGGATGCAGTAACCAGTTCCACCACAACAATGATGAAAACACCACGAGGCATTAGAACTGTGTTTGCCAACTATTTTGTGAGTGAGAAAGGAGCTTTACCGTGGCAAATGTCAAAAATTTAAGTGATGAGTTTTGTTTTATTTTAATACATTTGTGATATAGAGCATGTAAGATAAGCGAGTTCGCGTTAACGAGGTTTGATTGTATGTTTTATTTATATAAAAATTGTAGATCTATATAAATAGTTAGCAAAAGTTACACTACTTATATACAGAAAATTATAAATAATGCAATTTATGTAACCAAGGATTTGTCATGTCCCCCCAAAAAAGTTTGCTTATTCATAGTTCACCAAAACTGTTTTTTTTACTACTCCAAACAAATTCCACTATATTGATGTGGTCCTCAGCCAATGTTTTATGTTCAGATTTTCAAAATTACTTAAAAAATATGCTTTATAAATATCTAATTCTTTGAAAAATGTTTCTATAAAGAGAATATTTGTAGGGTTTTTTTGGGAATGAAGAGATTAAGTAAATATCAGTATAAATATTGTTTCTTGGTATTAAGGAAATATCCCCAACTGCTTATCCAATCAAAGTTTAGTTTATGTATATATTGGGCTTATGTAGTTTTTATACATAATGCATTACTGTTAAGTTCCGCAATTGGCAAAAGTGCAGTTAAGGATCCAGCCCTATATTACAGTTGTATATTTTATTGTTGATTGAAAGTGTTTTTTTTTTGTGTGTAGCATTTTTATACCTTGTAAAAGCAAAATTTCACTTGGATATTTGTAAATAAATATTTAAAACCTTGGTGATATATTTTTCCTGTAATCAAATCTTTTTCCCCATAAAAAAAGTATTAAAATTGCAGTCATCTGAAAACTTACAATTTTAACTACAAAGCACTAATTTTTTTTAACTAAAATTAACAAGCACCATTTGTAAGTGAATTTTCTCAGCAAACTTGAGGGCGAATAAGCCTGATCAACCACAGGTCTACAAACCAGTGCCTCGATGTTAATCCAATAAAAAAAATTCTCAGCCACATTTCTACGGCTGTATTGAATATTTTTAGTTTTTTTTTAAATGATAAATGTAGACGACTTACAGATCTCTATAATCCCACTTTTTGAAATTGGTTTGAATATTGTGTAAAATCATTTATTGAAACTTAGAAAAAAACATTCGAACCAATATCAAAAAGCCACTTCCATTTGAAAGAAAATATCAAACATGGGCAACGTTTTCTGACTGAAGAGCGACTTTTTTTCATTAACAATTTTAGTCCCAATGAGCAATTTGGCATCATTTTATAAATTTTTTTTGATCGTCTATAGTTATTTATGGTATCAAAAAGCGCATCATTCGATTCTTCAAACTTTTTTCTATTAGAAAATATTTTTTATTCATCCCAATTGATGTCAGCCCTATTTTTTTTTAAAATTATGTTCTGAATTTTTTTTCTAAAATAATACCAAATGGCATTATTGGGACTGAAAGGGTTAAGTACCTACCATAAGCTGCTCATACAATAGGAGTTTTTTTCAAATTTATAGGAGCGCTGCGAGGCCTGTATTAAGATGGCTGCCATTCTTTAAAATAATTATTAAAGGTTTCCTGCTTAAAATTATACTTTCGAAACTTGGCACAAAGTAAACTTTCTTAATTTTTAAGAAGCATTTTTTTAAAAGGCGGTGGTGGTAATATAGATTTCTAACTTACACTTAGTTTATTAAATACATAATAAAAGAAAGTTGACAAATAAACATGAATTTTTAATTAAAACTTGCATCGTAATTGAAGATGACAGATGTTTGGCGATTCGCATGAATTTCTGCTATTTTATTCAAAATGGTCGATTGTATAATTGCAGTTTTTCCTCTACTGAAAAGTCTGTGACATAATCTTCAAATGACGTAAAGAATGTGCATTCTGTGCGTGGTCTTTTTAGTTCTTCGATGATTTCGGCCTCTATGTCTTCAATATTTCTTTTTGGCCGAGTTGCCTTTCTTAATTTATCTCTGGGATGGCGGTCTGGGGTGGTGCTGAAAGAATCATCCTGCAGGTCATCCTGCAGGCTGGTGCTTTGAGAGGATGTTGGCTGCAGCGGACTATTCTCCTTGTCTTCGTTAGGAGTCGCCACAGCCAACAGGAACTTCATATGTTCCCCATAGATGTATGACCTTTTGTGCGGCTGCCCAGACTTTACTCGCAAACTCCGGATGAAGGCATCACGGATGTTGGTCCACTTTTGCTGTATCTTGTCTCCTGAAATAAAATTCGGAGATCGAATTAGAAACATTTAATTTAATTAAAAATAAATGAGATAAACCTAAATGAAATTAAGTGCAGATAAGTTGAACTAGATCTATACATAATTACTGGCTATTACATCAAACTAATATTAGTTATCTTTAAATTAAAAGATCGTCCTTGGGTTCTTAAATTCATTGCGCCATCAACTAGGCAATTACTATAAATATTTACAGAGAACTGTTAAGATAACTTCACTATAAGTTAGAAGACCAAAATAAAATGTATTCCAAGCAAAACGTAGCAGAATTTTTTTTTCGTGATTATTAAAGTACAGTTATGATAAAAACAAATTATGCAGCAAGTGCGTAAAGTAAAAAAGATCACTATCAAAGGGAATTATTAACTCATATGAAATTATTTTCCCAACTAGTTTAAAAAATAATTGTGTGTTTACATAAAATACACAATTATTTTTGGTACAGCTATATGATAATGGCCGTTCTGTTCACTGGTGACTTTGGAAAAAATAACGTAGGGCTGTTATACCAATCGAGTTGTATGAAATATGAAGTGTAATGTTTATCACAGTGGGGCATTTTCCTTACTTGGCAACATATCGCCAAATCACAACCGGTCATCATATCTTACCTGTACATGGCCATTTTTATAATTGTGTTTTAAAAAAATCAGCAAATAAAACAGTGTGAAAACATTATTTATAAGCCCTTGTGCTTGAAGACAAGCTTCTTAAAAGCTTTTCTACATGTATGATTGTAAAGTTCGTAAAACAGCAGGATAGTTTGGACAAAATTATAAAAATGAGCATTTTGATAAAACTATGTTTTTCTATAAGTACTTAATCAAAGCAAGAGATCTTCTTAATGTATACTGATGTCTTCTTAATGTATACTTAATGTATACTGCATGATCTTCCAAAAAGAGATAACATCATATGGCCTTTTAAATTGATAGCACGCATTAGTTGAGTAATAAATGGGATAACATGGTATATTTATTTTTAAAAAAGTTTTGATGTTCATCTTGTGTTAAACAATACTTCAAATTAACATGTTTACATAGGTCTCTGTAATATGTATTAAGATTTAGAATGTTATTATCAATTGAAACACATAGTCACTGTTTTTTGTACACATTTTCATGCAAAGCAGGACAAACACAATAAGATATATTTTACGTTTTTTAGAGCTTTTGAAACATGCAAGGCATTCACAAAATTACTGACAATCAAAGAACTTATTAAAATAAATTAGAAATGAATAAAAATAATTAGTTACTCACCAGTATCTTTCTTTTCAGCTACTGATTTTGATTCATATTGGTCATCCAAAAATTGAAATACTTCCGACCATGCTTTCTCACGCAGAATTTTATTTTTAAACGTTTCCGAACGTTTGTCCCACAAACAAGGTTTGCTCTCAATTAACTCAATAAGAGTAACAACATCGATATTTAGGGCCACATTTATAATATTACGCAAAAATAATTTAGAAAAAATCTTTTTTACAAAACCTGCAGAGCGCTACGCCGTTTGTTTACAAGTTCCAGAAGAAAAATCGGACGACTCAACAGGAGAGCTACTTGGTAAACGGCATGCCGTCGTCGACAACGATATCGGTTAACTAGAGACGACAGAATCGTTATCAAATCGGCCAGTGAGCAAGCGCGTAGCCTTGTACGTGTAATTTGCTTGCCCCGATATCGTGTCGTGTCGTTTTGTCGTCCAGTGTGAAAGCGGCCCTACTCTGTTTCCAGTTCATCTTAGAGGAAGAAGATTAGAAATTTTAAGGACTTAGCCTTTTAGTATTAATCGGATCTTCGTCCAAGAAAATCAGAGCTTGTGCTCTTTTAGGTCTTAATTAGTTCTCTGCCCTTTTCCCCGTTTTTGTTACAATACCTGACAGCCTTTTTTTTTTTAAGATCCGCCCTTCCGGTGTAAAATCCAAGCCCCATCCGGTTTGTAATATCGAATCCTGAACCAAATATCACTCACTATTTCCTTCCCCTAACTCTTAATTCGCCCGAGGGGGACTTCGGCCAGTGACGCAAATCTTCGTTTATTGGTCCGGCGGCTTCTTTCTAGGGTCAAAATACCTTCCCGATTCTTGGTACCACAGCTGCTTGTTTACAGGTTAGTTAGTTTGAATTATCGTCGCACTAGAGCTACGCGAGGGCTATTGGCGACGGGCGTCGTATTTTAGAACCACAGTCAAGTGACGGCTGCTTGTTTACAAACTTTTTACACAAAAGCGTCTTACCTCCTGTCGGTTTTTATAGAAATTTTAGTGTCAAAGTTCTACCCTATCCTTTGAATTCGCGTTGAATTACTGCTATATCCCACAAAAGTCAATTTGATCCGATATAGAAATGGCTTGGGAAGTCGCCTTTCACGATCCTTAACTTTCTTCTTCTTAAGAGCTTCCCCCAAATTCCTATCGAACTTTGTAACACCTGGCGTGTTTTCGTAAACAGCCCTCCAATACTCCACTAACGAATTTTAATCTTTAATTTTTAATACCTACTGGCCAAGACCAAGTTAGCATAATGGTTGCCGGTGAAATCGGTCAAAAATTCTGCCTCCTCTATGGTAGGGATGGATAAAATGGCAGAATCGACATCAACCTCTGTATGGTTGCTTCTGGATGTCTCTACACGGTTGCGTTGGGTGCCTACTCAGGTGTCAGCTCGTCACTTGACTGTGGTTCTAACACGAGGGCTTGATTACTAGAGGGATTAGCGGGTCGATGACGTCACTAATCCGCCACCACTGATGACGTCACCTGATATGACGAAGCGGAGTTAAGTTGTTTCATTATAGGGTAGGTTTTTATGACGTAATTATAGGATAGGTTTATGTGACGTAGAGGAATGGAGTTGTTTTGTTATAGAGTAGGTTTATATGACGTCAGTTTTGTTATAGGGTTGGTTTATATGACATCAGTTGATTTTAGTAATTATAAGTCTTTAAAATATTATTAATTTATTTTTTGATCAATTTTTTAATCGTTCTAAAACTTTTTTTTTATTCTTAACAGATAATTTTCCATTAGAGAATTCTCTTTCTAGATACTTATTTCTAAATAAACACACAAAATATATGAAAATACAGTTTTTATTTACATAAAATATTTTTACACAGATAACTATCTCATAATCAAATTGTTTTGTAAAGAAATTATCAGTAAACAAATGCAATACATTTTTCAATTTTGAAACAACTCAATTCACATTTATAGCCGTTAAGGCATCGTCTCCAACACATAAATAAAATTCTTCATAGGGTAACATCATACATTCATGTATATATTGCGGTGGATTGTCTATTTTACATGCATCACACTTAAAAAGTGTATGTAAATTGGTTTCCACTTCATCATGTAAAACAGAAATATATTCTTTTTCCAAATCTATAGTAGGGTCGTTTACAACTGTTTCAACAGCATTTTCAAGAATTTTGTTAGGTAGGATCTTACACATTATAATAGATTTGATATTTTCATTGATATCTGGTATAATTTCACAGATTTTAACAAGATTGGAATAATCCACGTTTAGAGAAGACGTTTTGAATTTGAACACTTCAAAATTAAATATTTGCTAAAATACTAAGCCACCAGACACACTCATTATAGCAAGCTGATTATTACAAATTACACTACTTGTTGTATATTTCACATCCACATTGTAAATTTTCTTTTTAGTCTAAATAAGTATCTAATGACATTACGATACCTTGCTTGGTGGGGATGTAGTTGGATAATTCACTGCTAACACATGGTGCATATTGTCTTATGTGAATATACAATTTAGTGTTCAAGTTGTGTAGACACCATGAATCCAAAGCCGAGATCCCATTCACGCACTGGAACACTTTTCTTAGGATGGGAAGCAGAGGTCACGTCAGAGATTGTAGTTTTAAATATTGGAGCATCTACATGATGAAATTACCATGATTCGTAAAAGAATCTATCCACGCACCTACACTGCTGTTCACATCGGGGACTTCGTTCATGTCGACGGAGAGAGGTTCACTAGGCTCCTTCAAATTGCAGAGAGGAAATTCCATGAAAGATTTCTTGTTATTAGACCTAATATAAGGCTTAGTACATATTTTAGATTGTAAGCGACGCATAACAAAATACGTAGAGTAACAACAACTTGACAGCGAGTAATGGAATGATGTAATCCAACCGGGGAGTGGATATATAGGGTAACCACAGCGCCCCCCACAACCTTCTCTCATTGGTTCACTCTACCGATATGTGCCTGAACATGTTTTTGATGACGTTATACTCATCACGTAAACATGTCTTATCACGTGAAAATAGGATGACTATGACTCATCTTGTTTTATATTGCCCGAACATGAATATATACCGCTTGACTATGACTCATCTTGTTTTAGACTGTCCGAACATGTCTTACTTAGTTAAATCCTGCTTCACTAATTATCGAGTAATTAAATCTCTTACTTTTAAATATATTTGATCAGATCATACATTTAATTATGAATATAATAGAATAGCTTAAATTAGAAAAATATATTAATGAATTTTCAAGGGAAAATTTTTTTTTTTTTTTTTTTTTTTTTTTAAAATATATTTTTTAATTATTTTTTTTTTTTTAAAACAAATTTTTTTTTTTTTTTTTTTTTTTTTTTTTTTTTTTTTTTTTTTTTTGTTTTAAAAAATTTTTTTTTTTTTTTTTTAAATAATTAATTAAATAATTTTTTTTTTTTTTTTTTTTTTTTTTTTTAATTTTTTGTTTTTTTTTTTTTTTTTGTTTTTTTTTTTTTTTATTTTTTTTTTTTAAAAACTGGTATTTTTTTTTTTTTTTTTTTTTTTTTTTTTTTTTTAAAAAAAAAAAATTGGGATCAACAACACAATTTAAGCTATTTTTTTAAAAAAAAATCTTTTTCTAATAATTACCTATATCTTGTCAATGCTATAATAACAAAGTTTTTACCTTGATTTGCAAACATTCATCATAATTATCCAATACAAAAACTTACAAATATCGAAATTTTATCGTTAAAAAACTATAATTTATCAAGATACAATTAAAAATACCGGGTTTAAGAAAAAAAATGTTGCAAATTAAAGTTGAATTTTTGATTTGTTATTTAGAATCTTCATGTGGGTTGTTATTTATAGGCATTTTTTTCATCTTTAAAAAACATACTTTGTTGTTTGAATTTTTGAGGAATTAAAAAGTACTTATTTTTTTATTCATATTTTCAGCATAAATTTGTGCGTAGAAATAAGCGAAAAAAACCTTTATCTAGAAAAAAATTGGAAAATAAACTTTCTTGTTGCAAATGGTAGGTAACATGCTTCTAATGAACATACTAAAATCGCAACCCGTACTGTCGCGACAAATATGGTTTTTTTTGGCCCCATCTTGAAAAAACGTCAAATTTTTTTTTTAAATCACAATAAACCATAATAATCAAGTTTGGTATCAAATTAAAGATTTATTATGTGACAAAGAATTGATATTGGTTTCAAAACTAAAAATATTTACAAACTGATTTTGGAAGGAAACGATGAGAAACGTCAAAAAGATAATGCAAGTGCGGAACCACTCCTTTTATTATTGAATGCCAACAAAAGTTTGCTACTTTGCACTCAAAGCCATGATTCAAAGAATGGTGTCACTTAATATAAATTGAACATACCTCAAGAAAATGTACTAAAAGAATGGAATAAGCTGAAAGTTAACATTTAGCCTGGTTTTAAATCTTCGAAATGCAGGAACTCTTATGCCATGAGTTTGCTGCCAAGTTTTCCGTTGATATCTGATGCAGGGATGGCGAAAATTTTTAGTTCTAAACAAGGCAAGCAATTTTTATAGGCCGCAGTAAATTTACTGATTCTTCAAGTGTTTTGTGGAATTTTTTAACGGGATAACAGATAGTGCAGACAATGCTAACGTGATATGATGGAAAGAGATATTCAAAATAAACTTGCATTCTTCCAGCGATGGAACTTTATTGAGAACTGACTGAACTGCAGTTATGATAAAAATATTGAAAAAAAGGACTAGTTATTGCTGTTAAAACTCCTCATTGAGATACGCGTCTTTTAACAAATAAGACTTTCTTGTGTTCCCTTGAATAATATTTTTTGCAAAATTTTTTGCAAATAATTATATACAAATGCACTCGAAGGAGGTGGTATTTTTCTGTATTTTGTGTTGGGGGTAACCGAGCTATATCAAATCCTTTCTTAGTTGAAACGCAGCATATTTAGTGTGCTTGAGTTGGTGTTACCTTCATAAAGTACCACAATTAATTTACAACTAATTTATACCAAATATTCTTTACCAATATCGTCGGATGACTCAAATTTGCAAGCCTATCGCGTAAGTTTTTTGATCGTATTATACTCTTGAAAGCCCAAAATTTACTTTTTTCAAATAGCGAATAATCGTCGCAATAGAGCTAGACAAGGGCTATTAAAGTTTTAAAAGCTTCCTCTTGTATTAGATATTTGAAAAACTTGAATATCTCGAACTTAATAATATTTTATGGCAGATTACATGTAAAAAGTATTCTTAGTAGAATGGGTGAAAGGTGGCATTAAAATATCCGCATCATCGGCTACTACAGTTACTTGCCTTTCTTGTGCTTTTTTAATTCTTCCTTGACGATTACTGTGTTTGTATCACATTCTACATGAACAACGGAGAATGACCACTTTCTTTCAAATAGCTTTCTCTAATATTTTGCAAAAGCGTCGTTTTAGCAATCGGAAATAAAGATGTATTTCTTCACATTTATAGGTGATTTTTCATCAAATACAATTGCAATTACAACGTATGCATTTTTTATGCGTAATTTGAGGAGAAGGCTGCACCATACACATTTTGTTTGGTTTTTCATACCCATCAAAAACTATTATAACTTTTTAATAAATTGTGTTGAAATTTTACTAGTATTGACTTGTGATATCCCCAAATGTTGTAGAAGTGGTCCAGGTGAATTAATGCACCATTATCAAGAACGTAGAAAGTACTTTGCTGGCTGGGTATAAGGAGACTGTCGAATTTTATTGTTATCAATGGAATCTAATGTTGCGAATCTAGTTTGCAAAATATTAGTCCGTTTTCCTCATTTGCCGAGTGTTATGGTCAAATAATGAAGTTTGTAATACATAGATAACTCGTAATTGAAAAACTTTTTTTCTTGTACTATATTATCCAAGGAGATGCAAGCAGGCATCCTCTCTGCTAATTTATGCGATGAGTTTCACCGCAAATCCTTTTTTCCATAGTTTCATCGTAACTGCTTAGTCGGTTTTCAATAAAGTTCCATCTCTAAAAGGTTTGTTAGTTTATTTTGAATATCTCTTTCAATCATGTCACGTTGGCCTTGTCTGCACTATCTGTTATTTTATTTAAATATATTCCACAAAACGCATGAAGAGTTAGTAAGTGGAATGTGATCTAAAAAAAAATTGACAAAATCTTTCGTCATCCTTGCATCAGTTATATCAACGGAAAACACTGGTCAGCAAACTCATTGCATAAGTTAGTTCACTGCATTTCGAATGTTACAAAATCCAGGTTCCATGTTGACTCTCAGTCATTCTTTGTCCATTCTTTTAGTATATTTCATTCATGAGAGTTTGTTCAATATTGCTTATTATTAGGGACTCCATTCTTTGAATCATGGCTTTGAGTCGCAAAGTAGTAAACTTTTGTTGGACATCTCAATAATAACAAGGGATGTTTCCGTCGCTTGTAGTGATATTTTTCGGACGTTTTCTCACCGTTTACTTCCAAAATCATGCTTGTAAATATTTTTAGTTTTGAAACCAATATCATATTCTTTGTCAGCATAAAATTTCCTTTAATTTGATACCAAACTCGACTTATTATGGTTTATTGTGATTTTTTTAAAAAAAATTGACGTTTTTTCAAGATGGCGGCCAAAAAACCATATTTGTCGCGACAGTACGGGTTGCGATTTTTAGTATGTTCATTAGAAGCATGTTACCTACCATTTGCAACAAGAATAGTTTATGTTCCAATTTTTTCTACTCCCAACTCTATTTCGACTGTACTAATTAGGGAATGGTAATAGATATGCATGCTGTTTAATATTATAAAACTACATTTTATTGTTACTTTTCTATATTTTATTATCAAAAGGCAAATATTTTTTTTTGTTAATTAGAATGACACACATATGAAAAAACTGGTTAGGTTTTTTGGAATTACATGTTTTATGTAGTTAGTTATACTTTTTAGGTAGCAGTTTAGTTTATAGTAAGGGATTTTAATGTCATGAAAATTGGAAATTATGCAATATTTAAAACTAACTAAAAAGTTTAACGCAAGTAAATATGTAGATTTGATCTTTTTTCCTAAATTCAAATCCAGTTAAAAATAAAATTACAAGTTTTAACTAACGAAAAAAGGACTTAATAACGCCTACCTTTAGTCTATTTCTAAAAAAAACTAAGTAAGCTTGAATCTGCAGGAATATAACCGTCCTATAGAAGAAAAACATTCACAAGAACAACCTGAAAAGAAAGAACCTCAGTAAACTGAGAAAGAAGATGTTCAGGAAATAAATGATGATTATCATGGTTTCTTTTTAGCCCCTAAATCTAAACTAGATGCTACTGAAAATATTCTGGATCTTATCAAGAAGCAACCTGACGTCCTCTCCTAATATAACCGCGGTGAAATTACTCTACATGGACAACACATTCAAACTAATATTATTGACTTGTAAAAATACGCATTTAATACAAGAACATCTGTAATGAATCAAAATAAGTATAAGAAAGCTGTAAGTGATTTAAATATTCCTAAATCCTTAATAAGTCCCGAAAAATAAATGCAGATATTATATCAAAGAATTGTATATTAAGGAAGAAAACTGTTTTGCCTATGAAATGGGAAGATTATTAAATAAAAATTATTTATATATAGTTGTTAGTATTATTTCAAAAAAAATCACATAAAACATAGATATTTTTGTCTTGGCAACGCAAGTCCCTGAAGACAGTTGTAGGACCTTCATGAAAGTCGAAGAACCTTCAACTGCCTTACCATTAAGCCTTTAGGCGGGTATCACCTCTGCCAAGAGGCTCATTGTTGCCTGCTTTAGACATAATTTTGAATAAATTTTAAAAAGCTAACAATAGTATATTCGAGGTCCCACCACCACCCGGTGTATCTTTTAGGAAGACGACACCGCCTCACTTTACCATGTCTTATAATTTTGAGAAAAAAAACATTAAAAGCCAAAAATGTTTGAAGTTCTACCACCACCAGCTGGAAAATTGACTCCTGAAGTTCCATCACCAGTTGAAAATCGAATCCCAGGGTTGCCAGTGGCGATTAAAATTAGACTATTTTCGACCCCCGGCGACTATGGCGACTTTTTTAGCCAAAAGCGACTATTTTCAGCATTTTGTCAACTA
Organism: Oedothorax gibbosus; assembly: GCA_019343175.1. NCBI lineage: Eukaryota > Metazoa > Arthropoda > Arachnida > Araneae > Linyphiidae > Oedothorax > Oedothorax gibbosus. Next base: position 1,241,649 of record CM033275.1, on the reverse strand, counting down.
TTTTCAAGGATGGGCGACTTTTTAAATTTTTTCAGCGCGATCGTTGATATCCTTTATTTTGGTATTCCCCCCTTAAAATCGCCGGAAGGCCACATATTACAATCGCAGAATAGCCAAAATCCTTCGGTCGTAAAATCGCCGGAGTTTCGCGATATAGATCGCCGGAATATAGAATAGCCTAACCAATTTTCGGGACTGAGTACGATCGACGGAATTTCGGGATAGTTTGATCGTGGAAGTTTCGGGATAGTTGGATCGCGGGAGTTTCGCGATAGTTGGATCGCCGGAGTTTTGGGATAGTAGGATCACTGGAGTTTCGGGACAGTAGGATCGCTGGAGTTTCGGGACAGTATAGTAGCATCACCGGAGTGCATATTTCTATTCCTTACATGCAACCGACACCTTGCCAGTGACGTCAGGCTGCTGAGCGAAAACGAAACAAATGTAACCAATCATTGTCCATCTCGTAGCGACGTCACGAATGCCAATGTTCTAGAGAGTTTTACGCGTTTTTCATTATTTTCGGAATTGAATTTTGAAAACTCCACGTTTAATTAGACAGCTTTTTTCAAAAAAAGAAAGTTGAGTATTTTTTCGACAGCTAGCGATGGCAAGGGCGTACCCAGAATCTGATTTAGGAAAGGGGGGGGGGGGCAGACAACATTAGGGGCCCCTATTTTCTTAATTTTGGATGTTTAGATGAGCCCCTTCTTTAGGGAATTTTCCTTTGACCCCCCCCCCTTGTTAATTCATGTGGTTTTTACTTATCCAATCAATTGCTTAATGCGAATTAATTTTTTTAAAATAAAATCGATTATAAAATTTATTTATCTTATAAACTATAATTATTAACTAATAAATAATTACTAGTTCAATTATTAATTACTAATTAAATTAATGGGAATGTTTCAGATGATATAACGCTTTTTTTTTATTTGTATGCGTACTGGATTTCCTCGGTTGCTTCGGTTTCACTCTCAAAATGACCGATTTAGATGAAAATAATTTTTTATTTCTATGCAAGCTATCTTAACAAATGTCTTGATCAACCAACAGCACAGCAAGAAATTGGCATTTAAAAATTTATTAAGAAAAATATTCTTAGAAAACTTATTTTCGAATACCAAAACATAAGTAATTCCAGGCAACAAACTGTTGGAGTTGGGGCTATTGCCATCCACGACATGAAACAACCCCACACTATACTTATTACCTTACATTTATTAAGACTTAATTTAGAACTAAATTTTAAATGTACGCATTACTTTGATTTTTTTTAAATAAATTTAAGCTTACAAATTATTAAAATTCTAATACTACCTAGAAAATATTTAATTTTTGTCTATTAAAGATTGATAGAGCACTTTCGCCGCCGAACATTTTTGTTGTCAACGAAAGGAGTATATTAAAATATGCAATCAATTGGAAACTGTTTAATGAACCACACAGATTCGATAACTAATTTTCATGTTATATCTCTCTTTCTCATCCTTACTCAAGTGCTCTAAGCTCCATTGCGAAATTATATCTGAAAAACGCTCGCAATTCTGATCAAAAGAAAAGATTAGCACAGTAACAAATGGCCAACATGTGGTTTGTTTATCATTAGAGATGGTTGCTATGATGGTTGCTATGAGGCAGTTGCCACTCGCTGGACCACCCTATTGGTGAATAAATCTGAAAATGTGCTAAATATTAGAAGCAATGTAAAAAATATTGAAGACATTAACAAATGGGTTAAAGAATGAGATGGAATGCTTCAAAGCCTAATGGAAAACAATTCGCCTGCTTGTAAGTACTATTCTTTATTTATTGTATTGAATTCAAATGGAATATTAATTACCATTTGAGTATAAATTTCAGTTTATTATTTGAAATGCAAGTAATGCAATCTTGTATTTCAAATGAAAAGATGCCATATCTATATATATATGGGTATATGTATGGCGGAAAAAGGTTTTACTGCGATAAATAAATTACTCGAGAGATCTCACCCATAAAGTCCCCCCTCCGTCACTCCATACAGATGCTAAAACTGGAATCTAATCAAAAA
>CM033275.1:1122356-1239496 GCA_019343175.1 Oedothorax gibbosus | reverse complement strand
ACATATGAGATAAAAAGTTAATTTTTTAATGCATCGAGTCAAAAAAGGGTAATTGCCCCAGGCACCGACGAGTTTTGAACTCGTGATCCCCTGTTTACTAACAGGCGTTTTAAAACCAACTAAGCCACGGCGCCACGTTCAAAATAAAACAATGAATACATGATTACTTCTTAAAGGCCGTATTCCAAGTTGGGTCACCTGCAGGTTTCCCCCGCCTGGGGATGATCGGAAAGGTTTCGTCAAATTCCTTATTCACAATGCGATTTAGGCAAAAGGGGGGGAATAGGAGCCGAATCTCCCTCTCGGGTTATCCTCCAATATCGGTGATTTTTTCAGGGGGAAATATTTTCTGAGAAAGTTCAAAATCAAAACAAACATAGCTTATCGGTTCTTCTTTCAAACAAATGATTATAATATTTAGTTCTAACCCATTTTAATTGTCTTTATAAATTGTTCATTGTAGAAGTACAGCATATTAGAAAATAAATATATTTTTCAACATGATTTAGATTGAAACTAAATTTTACGTAGAGATTACGTGGGATTGCGATGATAATTTTTATTGTAAAAACCATTTAAAAACGTATCTTTAAATTGACTAAAACTGTTTTAAAATTGTGTGCTCCCGGTGGGGTTATGCACAAAAAGGGTTACAAACTTAAAAATAAAATACAAATAACAGAGGAATATTAAACCATAATATTTTCCCACTTTTAAAATTTTAATTAGCAGGTTAATATTCTTTTTTTAAAGATTTATACATATACATAATGATAATTATAAAGGCATTATTTTTCTTTTTTTCTTTATTCATAGGGGTATAGCTTTAATTTAAGACAAGATTATCGATTTCTGTTTTAGAGTTTTATTTTATAAACATTTTTCAAAACTATGTACATCAGTTCTTACCAATACCTAATTTCTTTTGGGGTTTCCTGAAATAAAGGTTTTTCAAAAATGGAAAATTTTTCTCAGGAATTTTAAAATATTTTCAGCGTGTTTTGTTTTATTATTTCTTGCCTATTAATAGCTATTTGATTTAAACGAGGAATTTTAAAATATCTTTTGCTCAATTTTAAAATACTGCAAAAAAATAAGTTATAAAACTTTAAATTGGATTTTTTTTAAAATCCCTTTTTTAAAAAACCTCCTGTAAAAGTATTTTTTTTATACTGTGAAATACTTCAGTTTAAATTAAAGGCTATATGTAAGGAACAAACTAAAAAAAACAATTCAAGTTCCTGAGAAAAAGGGTTCAAAAATTAGTAAAAATTAAAAATGGGCGAGATAGACCATCCACTCCCCGGGCGATTACGATCTGTCCACGATGCAAATAGAACAAGTGGAAAATATCTCTATCAGTAAACAACGTCATGATCCTGCTTGACCAATGATATTCCTGTTACAAAACTGATTGAAACCTGAGGAAGAAACCCGAAAGGAGAAACCCGATAAATCTCGCGGTTGTGAATACGAATTTGAAATAACCCCCAAGTTGTCCCTTCCTCGCAGGATTCATGTTCTGGGGATGTCGCGCTACTTGACTCGAACTTGGTGAATACGGCGGTTAAATGCATCGAGCTCGAAAAAGATAACTGCGCAGGCACCGACGAGATTCGTACTCGTGATCCCCCTTTTTTACTAGACAGGCGTTTAACCAACAAGCCACAGCACCACGCTCCAAAAATAAAAATTTTGAGATATATAATAATTTTAAATGCATCGAGCTTGAAAAAAATACCTGGGCAGGCACCGGGGTGAAATTCGAAACTCGTGATCTCCTGTTTACTAGACAGGTTTAACAACTAAGCCCGGCGCCCACGCAAAAAAAATAAAAATATGAGATATATAATAATTTAACTGCGTCAAGCTCGCAAAAGTAACGACAGTCACCGACGGATTCGAACTCTTGACCCTCCTGTTTACGAGAAGGCCTTTAACCAACTAAGCCACAGCGCCAGGGTTTAAAAGTAAAAATTGAGATATATGATAATTTTAAAGGGCAACGAGCTTAAAAAAGGTAACTTCGTAAGAACCGACGAAATTCGAACTCGTGCCCTTTCTGTTTACTGACAGGGGGCTTTAACCAAAAAGGCCACGGCGCCACGTTCAAAACCATATATATAAAGATATTTGATAATTCTTAAGTGAAATTCGAGCTCGAAAAGGTTGAACCTAAGGCACCGACGAGATTGGGGAACTCGTGATCTCCTTTTTACAAGACAGGCTTTAACCAACTAACAAAGGCGCCTCGTTTAAACCTTAAAATAGAGATATAAAATACTTCTTAAATGCATAGAGCTAAAAAAAAAGGGGAACTGCGCAGGCACCAAACGAGATTCGAACTCGTGATCTCCTTTTTGCGAGACAGGCGTTTTGAACCAACTTTGCCACAGCGCCACGTTCAAAACTAAACATATGAGAATATTTTTAATTCTTTAATGCATCGAGCTCGAAAAAGGAAAATGCGCAGGCACGGGACGGGGATTTGAACTCGGATTTCCTGTTTCTAGACAGGCGCTTTAACCAACTAAGCCACGGCGCCGGTTCAAAACTAAAATTGAGATATAAAATTAATTCTTAAATGCATCTAGCTCAAAAAGGAAAACTACGAAGAACCGACGAGATTCAAAAATCGTGATCCCCTGATTACTAGACAGGCGCTTTAACCAACTAAGCCAAGGCGCCACGTTTCAAAACCAAATATAGAGATATATAATAATTCTTAAATGCATGAGCTCGAAAAGGTTGAACCTAAGGCCAGGACGAGATTCGAACTCGGATCTCCTTTTACAAGAACAGGCGCTTTAACCAACTAAGCCAGGGGCGCCCCCTTTAACACTTAAAATATGAAAACACATACTTCTTAAAGGGCATAGAGCTAAAAAAAAGGGGAAACTGCGCAGGCACGACGAGATTCGAAATCGTGATCTCCTTTTACGAGACGGCGTTTTTAACCAACTAAGAACGGGGGCCTCGTTCAAATCTAAAAATTGAGATTTATGATAATTCTTAAATGCATCGAGCTCGACAAAGGTTTCCAAAGAAACAAATATTATAAAACAAAAATTTCCTGTTTACAAACATGCGCTTTAACCAACTACCCACAGCGCCGCGTTCAAAACTAAATATTGAAATATACATTAATTTTTAAAATGCATCGAGCTCGAAAAAGGTTGAACCCAAAAGGCACCGACGAGATTCGAACTCGTGATCTCCTTTTTTAACAAGACAGGCGCTTTACCAACTAAGCCACGGCGCCTCGTTTAACACTTAAAATATGAGATATATGATACTTCTTAAATGCATCGAGCTTGAAAAAGGTATCTACGTAAGAACCGACGAAATTCGAACTCGTGATCTACTGTTTACTAGACAGGCGCTTTAACCAAACTAAGCCACAGCCCCCGGTTAAAAAACTAAATATAGGCAATATACATTAATTCTAAATGCATCGAGCTGGGAAAAAAGGTTGAACCTAAGGACCGACAGACAATCGTTTCCAACAAGCCAGGCGCCAACCAACAACCACCCCCCGGGTTTAAAAATTAAAATATGAGAAATATACTTTAAATGCATCAAAGCCTTTGAAAAATTTATCTACGTAAGAACCACGAAATTCGAACTCGTGACTACTGTTTAAACTAGACGGGGCGCCTTAAACAACTAGCCACAACGCCACGTTCAAAACTAAAAATGTGAGATATAAGATAATTCTTAAATGCATCGAGCCCGAAAAGGTTGCACCTAAGACACCGACGAAATTCGAAATCGTGATCTACTTTTTTACAAGACAGGCGCTTTAACCAAACTAAGCCACGGCGCCCTCGTTTAACCTTAAAATATGAGAATAGGGATACTTCTTAAATGCATCGAGCTTGAAAAAGGTATCTACGTAAGAACCGACAAAATTTTCGAACTCGTGATCACGGGTTTACTGGGACGGCGCCTTAACCAACTAACCCAACCCCCCTTCAAAACTAAAAATGGAAATAAGATAATTCTTAAATGCATCGACCCCCTAAAAGGTTGCACCTAAACACCGAGGGAAATTCGAAATTGTTTCTACGTTTACAAGACAGGCGCTTTTAACCAACTAAGCAACGGCGCCTCTTTTTAATCAAAAAAATAGAATATATGATAATTTTTTAAATGGCCTCGAGCCGAAAAGGTTAACCTAAGGAAACCGACGAGATTCGAACTCTTTTGATCTCCTTTTTTAAAAAGACAAAGGCTTTAACCAACAAGCCCGGCGCCTAGTTTAACACTTAAAATATGGATAATCTATTTCCCTTAAATGCATAGAGCTAAAAAAAGGGGAAACTGCACAGGAACCGAGAGATTCGAACCCCTGACCCCTGTTTGCGAGACAAACGCTTTAACCAACTAAGCCACGGCGCCACGTTCAAAAACTAAACATATGAGATATAAGTTAATTTTTTAATGCATCGAGCTCGAAAAAGGTAATTGCGCAGGCACCGACGAGATTTGAACTCGTGATCTCCTGTTTACTAGACAGGCGCCTTTAACCAACTAAGCCACGGCGCCACGTTCAAAAACTAAAACAATGAGATACATGATACTTCTTAAAGGCCGTATTCACAAGTTCGGGTCACCTGCAGGTTTCCCCGCCTGGGGATAGATCGGTAGGTTTCGTCAAATTCCTTATTCACAAGTGCGATTTATGCCAAAAGGGAGGAGATAAGGAGCCGAATCTGCTCTACGGGTTTCCCTCCAATATCGGTGAGTTTTCAGAGGGATTCTCTGAGAAATGTTCAAATCAAAAACAAACATAGCTTATCAGGTTCTTCTTTCAAATAGTGATTATAATTATTTAGTTCTAATCCATTTTAATTGATCTTTATAAGATTGTTCATTGTAGAAGTACAGCATATTAGAAAGATAAATTAATTTTCAACATGATTTAGATTGATACTAAATGTTACGTAGAGACTTACGTGGGATATGCGATGATAATTTTTATTGTACAATCCATTTAAAACGTATCTTTAAATTGACTAAAAACTGTTTTAAAAGTTGTGTGCTGCGGTAGTTATGCACAAAAATGTTACAAACTTAAAAAATAAAATACAAATAACAGAGGAATATTATAACCATACTAGTATTTGCCACTGTAAAATATATTAGCAGGTTAATATCTTTGTTAAAGATTTATACATTACATAATGATAATTATAAAGGCATTAGTTTTCTTATTTTCTTATTCATATGTATAGCTTTAATTTAAGACAAAGATTATCGATTTCTGTTTAGTAGTTTTATTTTATAAACATTTTTCAGAAACTATGTACATCAGTTCTTACCAATACCTAATTTTCTTTTGCGTTTCCTGAAATATAAGGTTTTTCAACACTTAGGAAAAATTTTCTCAGGAACTATAAAATATATCAGCGTGTTTTGTTTTATTATTTCTTGCCTATTAATAGCTATTTGATTTAAACTGAGGAATTTTAAAATTCTCTGCTCAATTTTAAATATATCTGCAACAAAAAATAAGTTATAAAACTTTAAATTGGATTTTTTTTTAAATACATATTTTTAAAAAAACTCACTGTAAAAGTATTTTTTTTTATACTGTGAAATATCTTCAGTTTAAATTAAAGAGCTATATGTAAGGAACAAACTATAAAAACAATTCAAGTTCCTGAGAAAAAATGTTCCTAAAATTAGTAAAATTAACATGGGCGAGATAGATCCATCCGACTCCCCAGAGGCGATTACGATCTGTCTCACGATGCCAAATAGAAACAAGTGAGAAATATCTCTATCAGTAAACAACGTCACGTGATCCTGCTTGACCAATGATATGTCCTGTTACAAAATCTGATTGAAACCTGAGGAAGAAACCCGAAAGGAGAAAACCCAGATAAAATCTCGCGGTTGTGAAATACGAATTTGAAATAACCCTCAAGTTGTCCCTCCTCGCAGGATTCATGTTCTGGGGATGTCGCGCTACTTGACTCGAACTTGTGAATACGGCGGTTAAATGCATCGAGCTCGAAAAAAGATAACTGCGCAGGCACCGACGAGATTCGTACTCGTGATCTCCTGTTTACTAGACAGGCGCTTAACCAACTAAGCCACAGCACCACGCTCAAAAATAAAAATATAGATATAATAATAATTTTTAAATGCATCGAGCTTGAAAAATATACCTGCGCAGGCACCGATGAAATTCGAACTCGTGATCTCCCTGTTTACTAGACAGCGCTTTAAACCAACTAGCCACGGCGCCACGCACAAAAATAAAAATATGAGATATATAATAATTCTTAACTGCGTCAAGCTCGCAAAAGTAACTGAGCAGTCACCGACGAGATTCGAAACTCGTGATCTCCTGTTTACGAGACAGGCGCTTTAAACCAACTAAGCCACAGCGCCCGTTCATAGTAAAAATATGAGATATATGATAATTGTTAAATGCAACGAGCTTGAAAAAAGGTAACTTCGTAAGAACCGACGAAATTCGAACTCGTGATCTACTGTTTACTAGACAGGCGCTTTAACCAACTAAGCCACGACGCCACGTTCAAACCTAAAAATGTGAGATATAAGATAATTCTTAAATGCATCGAGCTCGAAAAGGTTGAACCTAAGGCACCGACGAGATTCGAACTCGTGATCTCCTGTTTACAAGACAGGCGCTTTAACCAACTAAGCTACGGCGCCTCGTTAAACACTTAAAATATGAGATATATGATACTTCTTAAATGCATAGAGCTAGAAAAAGGGAACTGCGCAGTCACCGACGAGATTCGAACTCGTGATCTCCTGTTTGCGAGACAGGCGCTTTAACCAACTAAGCCACGGCGCCACGTTCAAAACTAAACATATGAGATATATGTTAATTCTTTAATGCATCGAGCTCGAAAAAGGTAACTGCGCAGGCACTGACGAGATTTGAACTCGTGATTTCCTGTTTACTAGACAGGCGCTTTAACCAACTAAGCCACGGCGCCGCGTTCAAAACTAAATATATGAGATATATGTTAATTCTGAAATGCAATGAGCTCGAAAAAGGTAACTACGTAAGAACCGACGAGATTTGAACTCGTGATCTCCTGTTTACTAGACAGGCGCTTTAACCAACTAAGCCACGGCGCCACGTTCAAAACTAAAAATATGAGATATATGATAATTCTTAAATGCATCGAGCTCGAAAAGGTTGAACCTAAGGCACCGACGAGATTCGAACTCGTGATCTCCTGTTTACAAGACAGGCGCTTTAACCAACTAAGCCACGGCGCCTCGTTTAACACTTAAAATATGAGATATATCATACTTCTTAAATGCATAGAGCTAGAAAAAGGGAACTGCGCAGGCACCGACGAGATTCGAAATCGTGATCTCCTGTTTACGAGACAGGCGCTTTAACCAACTAAGCAACGGCGCCTCGTTCAAATCTAAAAATATGAGATATATGATAATTCTTAAATGCATCGAGCTCGACAAAGGTTCAAAGAGACAAATATATAAAACAAAAATTTCCTGTTTACAAGACAGGCGCTTCAACCAACTAAGCCACAGCGCCGCGTTCAAAACTAAATATATGCAAAATACATAAATTCTTAAATGCATCGAGCTCGAAAAGGTTGAACCTAAGGCACCGACGAGATTCGAACTCGTGATCTCCTGTTTACAAGACAGGCGCTTTAACCAACTAAGCCACGGCGCCTCGTTTAACACTTAAAATATGAGATATATGATACTTCTTAAATGCATAGAGCTAGAAAAAGGGAACTGCGCAGGCACCGACGAGATTCGAACTCGTGATCTCCTGTTTGCGAGACAAACGCTTTAACCAACTAAGCCACGGCGCCACGTTAAAAAACTAAACATATGAGAATAAGTTAATTTTTTAATGCATCGGAGCTCGAAAAAGGTAATTGCGCAGGCCCCGACGAGTTTTGAACTCGTGATCTCCTGTTTACTAGAAGGCGCTTTAACCAACTAAGCCACGGCGCCACGTTCAAAACTAAAACAATGAGATACATGATACTTCTTAAAGGCCGTATTCACAAGTTCGGGTCACCTGCAGGTTTCCCCCGCCTGGGGATAGATCGGTAGGTTTCGTCAAATTCCTTATTCACAAGTTGCGATTTATGCCAAAAGGGAGGAGATAAGGAGCCGAATCTGCTCTACGGGTTATCCCTCCAATATCGGTGAGTTTTCAGGGGATATCTCTGAGAAATGTTCAAATTAAAACAAACATAGCTTATCAGTTCTTCTTTCAAACTAGTGATTATAATTATTTAGTTCTAATCCATTTTAATTGATCTTTATAAGATTGTTTATTGTAGAAGTACAGCATATTAGAAAGATAAATATATTTTTCAACATGATTTAGATTGATACTAAATTTCTACGTAGAGACTTAGTGGGATATGCGATGATAATTTTATTGTACAATCCATTTAAAAAACGTATCTTTAAATTGACTAAAACTGTTTTAAAAGTTGTGTGCTGCGGTAGTTATGCACAAAAATGTTACAAAAATTAAAAAATAAAATACAAATAACAGAGGAATATTATAACCATACTAGTATTTGCCACTGTAAAATATAATTAGCAGGTTAATATTCTTGTTAAAGATTTATACATATACTAATGATAATTATAAAGGCATTAGTTTTCTTATTTTCTTATTCATATGTATAGCTTTAATTTAAGACAAAGATTATCGATTTCTGTTTTGTAGTTTTATTTTTATAAACATTTTTCAGAAACTATGTACATCAGTTCTTAACCAATACCTAATTTTCTTTTGCGTTTCCTGAAATATAAGGTTTTTCAACACTTAGGAAAAATTTTTCTCAGGAACTATAAAATATATCAGCGTGTTTTGTTTTATTATTTCTTGCCTATTAATAGCTATTTGATTTAAACTGAGGAATTTTAAATATCTCTGCTCAATTTTAAATATATCTGCAACCAAAAATAAGTTATAAAACTTTAAATTGGATTTTTTTTTAAATACATATTTTTAAAAAAATAACTGAAAAAGTATTTTTTATACTGTGAAATATCTTCATTTTAAAAATTTAAAGAGCTATATGTAAGGAACAAACTATAAAAACAATCAAGTTTGAGAAAATGTTCCTAAAATTAGAAAAATTAAACCATGGCGGGGGATAGATCCATCCGACTCCCCAGAGGCGATTACGATTGTCCAAAATGCAAATAGAACAAGGAGAAATATCTCTATCGGGTTAAAAAAACGCCCACGTAATCCTGCTTGACCAAGGATAGTCCTGTTCCAAAATCTGATTGAAACCGAGGAAGAAACCCGAAAGGAAAAAACCAAAAAAATCTCGCGGTTGTGAATAGAATTTGAAATAAACCCTCAAGTTTGTCCCTTCCTCGCAGGATTCATGTTCTGGGGATGTCGCGCTACTTGATCGAACTGGGGAAACGGCGTTAAAAAGCACGAGCTCGAAAAAGATAACGGGGCAGGCACCGACAAAATTCGTACTCGTGTCTCCTGTTTACTAGACAGGCGCTTTAACCAAACTAAGCCACAGCACCACCTCAAAATAAAAATTGAGATTATATAATTTTTAAATGCACGAGCTGAAAAATATACCTGCCAGGCACGAGAAAATTCGAACTCGGATCTCCTGTTTACTAGACACGCTTTAACCAACAAGCCCGGGCGCCACGCACAAAAATAAAATATGAGATATATAATATTTTTAACTGCGTCAAGCTCGCAAAAGCTAACTGAGCAGTCACCGACGAGATTCGAACTCGTGTTGGCCTGTTTACTAACAGGGCCTTTTAAACAACTAAGCACGGCGCCGCGTTCAAAACTAAAATATAAAATTAAAATAATTCTTAAATGCATCGAGCTTGAAAAATATACCTGCGCAGGGCACCGACGAGATTCGAAAAATCTGATTTCCTGTTTACGAGACAGGCGCTTTAACCAACTAAGCCCGGCGCCACGTTCATAGTAAAAATATGAGATTATGATAATTGTTAAATGCAACGAGCTTGAAAAAGGAACTTCGTAAGAACCGACGAAATTCGAACTCGTGATCTTCTGTTTTACTAGACAGGGCTTTAACCAACTAAGCACGCGCCACGTTCAAAACCATATATATGAGATTTTGATAATTCTTTAAATGCATCGAGCTCGAAAAGGTTGAACCTAAGCACCGACGAGATTCGAACTCGTGATCTCCTGTTTACAAGACAGGCGCTTTAACCAACAGCAAAGGCGCCTCGTTTAACAAATTTTAAAAAAATGAGATATATGTACTTTTTAAATGCATAGAGCTAGAAAAAAGGGAAACTGCGCAGGCACCGACGAGATTCGAACTTGATCTCCTGTTTGCGAGACAGGCGTTTGAACCAACTTAGCCACAGCGCCACGGTTCAAAACTAAACATATAAAATATATGTTAATTCTTTAATGCCTCCCAGCTCGAAAAAGGTAACTGCGCGGCACTGACGAGATTGGAATCTGATTTCCTGTTTATAGACAGGCGCTTTAACCAACTAAGCACGGCGCCGCTTCAAAACTAAATATATGAGATATACATTAATTCTTAAATGAAACTAGCTCGAAAAGGTACTACTAAGAAACGACGAGATTCGAACTCGTGTCTCCTGATAATAGACAGGCGCTTTAACCAACTAAGCACGGCCCACGTTCAAAAACCAAATATATGAGAAAAATATGATAATTCAAATGCATCGAGCTCGAAAAGGTTGAACCTAAGGCACCGACAGATTCGAACTCGGATCTCCTGTTTACAAGACAGGCGCTTTAACCAACTAAGCCACGGCGCCTCGTTAACACTTAAAATATAAATATTCATACTTCTTAAATTTCATAGAGCTAGAAAAAGGGAACTGCGCGGGGACCGACGAGATTCGAAATCGTGATCTCCTGTTTACGAGACAGGCGCTTTTAACCACTAAGCAACGGCGCCTCGTTCAAATCTAAAAATTGAGATATATGATAATTCTTAAATCATCGAGCTCGACAAAGGTTCAAAGAAAAACAAATATATAAAAAAAAAAATTTTCCTGTTTAAAGACATGCGCTTTAACCAACTAAGCCACGCGCCGCGTTCAAAACTAAATATTCCCAAAATTTCATAATTCTTAAATGCATCGGAGCTCGAAAGGTTGAACCAAGGCACCGACGAGATTCGAACTCGTGATCTCCTGTTTACAAGACGGCGCTTTAACCAACTAAGCCACGGCGCCTCGTTTAAACATTTTAAAATATGAGATATTGATACTTCTTAATGCATCGAGCTTGAAAAAGGTATCTACGTAAAAAAACCGACAAAAATTCGAACCCGTGATCTTCTGTTTACAGACGGGGGGCTTTAACCAACTAAGCCACGGCGCCCACGTTAAAACATATATATGAGATATTTGTAATTTTTAAGTGCATCGAGCTCGAAAAGGTTGAACCAAAGGGCCCACCGAGGGAGATTCGAACTCGTGATCTCTGTTTACGCCCAGGCGCTTTAACCAACTAAGCAAAGGGCCTCGTTTAACCACTTAAAATATAAAGATATATGTACTTCTTAAATGCATAGAGTTTAAAAAAAAAGGGAACTCCCGCAGGCCCCGGGACGGATTCAAACTCGGGGATTCCTTTTTGGGCGAGAAAGGCGCTTGAACCAAACTTGGGCCCAGCGCCACGTTCAAAACAAACTATGAGATATATGTTAATTTTTAATGCATCGAGTTTGAAAAAGGTAATGCGCAGGCACTGACGAGATTTGAACTCGGGATTTCCTGTTTTATTTAGACAGGCGTTTAACCAACTAAGCCAGGGCGCCGCGTTCAAAACTAAATATATGAGATATACTTTTAATTCTTAAATTGGCATCAAAGCTCGAAAAAGGAAATACTTTAAGAACCGACGAGATTCAAAACTCGGATCTCCTGATTACTGGAAAGGCGCTTTAACCAACTAAGCCACCCCCGCGCCACGTTAAAAACCAAATAATGAGTTATATGATAATTCTTTAAATGCATCGAGCTCGAAAAGGTTGGAACCTAAGGCACCGCGAGATTCAAAACTCTGATCTCCTGTTTACAAGACAGGCGCTTTAACCAACTAAGCCACGGCCCCCTCTTTTTAACACTTAAAATATGAAATATATCAACTTCTTAAATGCATAGAGCTAAAAAAAGGGAACTGCGCAGGCCCGACGAGATTCGAAATCGATCTCCGTTTACGAGCAGGCCTTTTAACCAAACTAAGAAACCGGGGCGCCTCGTTCAAATCTAAAAATATGAGATATTTTGATAATTCTAAATGCATCGAGCTCGAAAAAGGTTCAAAGAAACAAATATATAAAAAAAAAAATTTCCTGTTTACAAACATGGCGTTTAACCAAATAAGCCACAGCGCCGCGTTCAAAACTAAATATTTTGCAATATACATTAAATTCTAAATGCATCGAGCCGAAAAGGTTGAACCTAAGGCACCGACGAGATTAACTGGTGATCTCCTGTTTACAAGAAGGCGCTTTAACCACTACCCGGCGCCTCGTTTAACACTTAAAATTTTAGATATATATACTTCTTAAATGCATCGAGCTGAAAAAGGATCTACGTAAGAACCGCCCGAAATTCGAAACCGTAAATCTACTGTTTACTAGCCCGGGGGCTTTTTCCAACTAAGCCAAAAACGCCACTTTTCAAAACTAAAAATGTGAGATAAAAGATAATTCTTAAATGCATCGAGCCCGAAAAGGTTGCACCTAAGGCACCGGACGAAATTCGAAATCGTGATCTACTGTTTACAAGACAGGCGCTTTAACCAACTAAGCAACGGCGCCTCGTTCAAATCTAAAAATATGAGATATATGATAATTCTTAAATGCATCGAGCTCGACAAAGGTTCAAAGAGACAAATATATATAAACAAAAATTTCCTGTTTACTAGACAGGCGCTTTAAGCAACTAAGCCACGGCGCCACGCACAAAAATAAAAATTGATATAATTAATTCTTAAATGCATCGATCTTGAAAAAAGTAAAATGCTTTTAAAAAACCGACGAGTTTTCGACCGCGGATCTCCTTTCCAAACAGGCCTTTAACCAATAGGCCACAGCGCCGCGTTCAAAACAAAATTATGCAATATCCCTTAATTCTTAAAATGCATCGAACCCCCCAAAGGCAACTGCACAGGCACCGAAAAGTTTTCGAACTCTTTATTCTCCTTTTTACTGACGGGGTTTAAACCAACAAAAGCCCGGCCCCCACGCACAAAATAAAAATATGAGATAAAATAATAATTATTTAATAATTACGTTTAATATCTCATATTTTTATTTTTGAAGGGAGGGGGCCGTGGCTTAGTTGGTTAAAGCGCCTGTGTTGTAAAAAGGAGACCCAAAATTTCGAATCTCGTCGGTGCCAGGTTAAAACCTTTTTCGGGCTCGAGGCATTTAAAATTATGCTATTCTCATTTTTTTAGATTTTAAAACGGGGCGCCGTGGCTTAGTTGGGTTAAGGCGCCTGTCTTGTAAACAGGAGATCACGAGTTCGAATCCGCCCGGTGCCTAGGTTCAACCTTTTTCCAGCTCGATGCTTTTTTAAGAATTATTTTTAAAATCTTGTATATTGAGTTTTGAACCGGCGCCGTGGTTAGTTGGTTAAAGGCCTGTCTAGTAAAAGGAAAATCAGGGAGTTCAAATCTCGCCCCGGTGCCTTAGGTTCAACCTTTTCAAGCTCGATGCATTTAATAATTACATATATCTCGTATTTTTAGTTTTAAAACAAGCACCATGGCTTAGTTGGTTTGAAAGCCCCTTGCCTTTAAACAGGAAAATCACGAGTTCGAATTCGTCCGGTGCTTGCGAAGTTACCTTTTTTCGAGCCGATGCATTGAAGAATTATTATAAAACCTCATTTTTTTTAGTTTTGAAAAAAGGCACCGTGTCTTAGTTGGTTTAAAGCGCCGGGCTTGAAAAACCAGGAGACACGATTCAATCTGGGTCAGGGCCTTAGGTTCAACCTTTTTGGGGTCGATGCTTTTTATAATTATGATATACCCTCATTTTTTTTAGCTTTAAAACAGGCGCTGAACTCGTGATCTCCCGTTACTAACGGGGCGCTTTAACCAAACAAACCCCTCGGCGCCACGCACAAAAATAAAAATATGAGATATATAATAATTCTTAAATGCATCGAGCTTGAAAAATATACCTGCGCAGGCTCCGACGAGATTCGAACTCGTGATCTCCTGTTCACTAGACAGGCGCTTTAACCAACTAGGCCACGGCGCCACGCACAAAAATAAAAATATGAGATATATAATAATTCTTAAATGCATCGAGCTTGAAAAATATACCTGCGCAGGCACCGATGTGAATCGAACTCATGATTTCCTGTTTACTAGACAGACGCTTTAACCAACTTCGCCACGGCGCCACGCACAAACATAAAAACATGAAATATATGCTTTAACCAACTAAGCCACGACGCCACGTTCAAAACTAAAAATGTGAGATATAACATAATTCTTAAATGCATCGAGCTCGAAAAGGTTGCACCTAAGGACTCGTCGGTGCCTTAGGTTCAACCTTTTCGAGCTCGATGCATTTAAGAATTAACATATATCTCATATATTTAGTTTTTAACGTGGCGCCGTGGCTTAGTTTGTTAATGCGCCTGTTTAGTAAACCGGAGATCACGAGTTCGAATCTCGTCGGTGCCTGCGCAGTTAGCTCATTCGAGCTCGATGCATTTAATAATTATCATATATCTCATATTTTTAGTTTTGAACGAGGCAACGTGGCATAGTTGGTTAAAGCGCCTGTCTTGTGAACAGGAGATCACGTGTTCGAATCTCGTCGGTGCCTTAGGTTCAGCCTTTTTCGAGCTCGATGCATTTAAGAATTAACATATATCTCATATATTTAGTTTTGAACGTGGCGCCGTAGCTTAGTAGGGTAAAGCGCCTGTCTAGTAAACAAGAGATCACGAGTTCAAATCTCGTCGGTGCCTGCGCAGTTACCTTTTTTTATAGCTCGATGCATTTAAGAAATATCTTATATCTCATATATTTATTTTTGGACGGTGGCGCCGTGGCTTAGTTGGTTAAAGCGCCGGTCTTGTAAACAGGAGATCACGAGTTCGAATCTCGTCGGTGCCTTAGGTTCACCCTTTTCGAGCTCGATGCATTTAAGAAGTATGATATATCTCATATATTTAGTTTTGAACGGTGGCGCCGGGGCTTAGTTGGTTAAAGCGCCTGTCTTGTAAACAGAAGATCACGGGTTCAAATCTCGTCTGTTGCCTGCGCAACTTACCATTTTCGGACTGCAATTTAAGAAATTAACACTACCTCATATATTTAATTTTGAACGTGGGCGCCCGTGGCTTAGTTGGTAAAAGCGCCTGTCTAGTAAACAGGAGGTCTTGAGTTCGAATCTCGTCGGTTCTTACGTAGTTACCTATTTCGAGCTCGAATGCCATTTAAGAATTATCACATATCTCATATTTTAGTTTTAAACGTGGTGTCGTTGGCTTAGTTGGTTGAAGCGCCTGTCTAGTAAACAGGAGATTGTGAGTTCGTATCTAGGCTTTTCCTGCGCAGTGACCTTTTCGGACTCGATGCATTTAAAATTTAACACATATCTCATGTATTTATCATTATTCGAACTGGATGCATTTAAGATTATCATATACTTATTGTATTTTTTTGAACGTGGCGCCGTGGCTTAGTTGGTTTAAAGAGCTGTCTAGAAAACAGGAGATCGTTAATTCGAATATCGTCGGTTCTTTCGGAGTTACCATTTTCGAACTCGATGCATTGAAAAATTGTCATATATCTCATATATTTATTTTAGAACGTGGCGCCGGGGCTTAGTTGGTTAAAGCGCCTGTCTAGTAAACAGGAGTTCGTAAGTTTGAAGCTATCCATAACATTGAACTGTCCCATAACATTTAATGATTCTGTAAAGTGCTTCATTTTCTTTATAATGCAGTTTACTGGTCTCATAAAACAATTTAATGGTCAAATAAACGTTTTAATTGTCTAAAAACACGTTTTATGGTCCAATAAAACATTTTTAAGGTCCAATAAAACCGTTTTACTGGCCCTATAAAACGTTTTAATGGTCCAGTAAAACGCATTACTGGCCACATAAAACGTTGTACTAGTCTAATAAAGATTTTTGGTCCAATAAAACATTTTACTGATCCCGTAAAAAATTTTAATTGGTCCAATAAAATCTATTGTTTCTCATAGAATATTTTATGGGTCCATTAGAAAATTTCCAATAGGGGCTGAACCACAGGATACCAGATCGAACAGTAAGAAATTTTCGTTTGTTTTCCGCGTGCCAAAAAAAAGCAGTTCTTGAAACTTGGAAAAAGGCAATCCCGAGGAATAAAGAACTGGACGAGTTTAGCCGTGTTTGTGAAGTGTATTTTGAAAAGAATTTTTGAGAGACATTACAAACACTTAATTAACAGTAAGAAGTTTTAATGCTTAGAGGTAAGCCTTTGTTTAAACCAGAGGCAATTCCAACCAAATTATCTGACTTGCCCCATTATTTATCGAAGAAAGTTCCTGTAAAACGTAAAATAAAAAAATTCGTTAGAAAAGGAGGAAGAAAATCTTGAAGATTAGTTAGTTAACCAGAAATTGTTTTGACATCAGAACATCACAGAAGAAAATGATATCGAGGACATTTGCAACGCTTTGTCATCAAAGTTTTGGTCAAAGTCATTACGAGAAAAATCCAAATGTCTTATTTTAATTAGCAAATAAATCAAAAATATATTTCAATATAAAACGGTTAAACATTAATTAAAAAAGTGTTAATTGAGAAAATAGTTGTGCTGAAAATTGGAATGAAAACTATATTCCAATAATGTTTAAAATAATATAAATACTTCTAACTGGCTATATTTTTATATGTAAAAAATAAAACTTTCAGAAAAGTAAAAATTTTGTGTGTGCAAAATTTCAAAACATATATTTTTAAAATTTCTTAAGCTCCTACTTTCCGGTATAAGTACCATCATTGACGTTTAACATATGTTTTTTAAAGTGCTATATAAATTCATAATGATAACCTTAGTAAAGATTGTTAAGATAATGCTGGATTTAAAGGAATTTCTAATTTGTTTGCAATATGTATTATTTTCATAAATGTGTAAGATGTTTTTGGTGAATTATTTGTCATAAAATTAATGATGGGCTATTTGTAAATTTATTCTTTGGTTAAAGTGTAAATATCAAATCCCCATTATGTATTTAGTGCGGCATGAATATGTACTTGAATAAATATAGAACAGTCTAATTAGTTATTAATTTTATAAAGAACAAAAAAAAGGATTTATAACATTTGGGACAAATATAACTATTATAAAATGAGCGGATTATTATTCATTGTTTTTTACTGTAATCTAGCATTCTAAGGAAGAAAATAAATTGAAAAATAAATCTTAGCCTAAAATTTAGTTTAAGTAAACCGATTTTATTCTATCTTTTTGGCATTTCCATATGCGATTCCCATAGAGTAGAACGGCAATCATAGCATGCACATCGATACTATGGCCGTCTAGCGGAATTCATGATTTTTTTTGGCACGGACGAAGAGTAGAACTCTCATATCTAGCCACTATATTACTATTCATTCAAAAGCGACAAAATTCATTTTGTTTACACAGATTCATCGTGCTGCCATCTATGGAGTTATTGTGTAACTAAATATAAAGTGGAAAGTTTTAAGCTAGAATTTATTTCTTTCCAACTGTGTGCTCCTTCCAAATGCTCCTTCCTTTAACATTTGAAGCTTAGAAGAAGGACGCGCTAAGTGACAAAAAGGTTAAAATGGGAAAATTGACTTTTAAGGGGACGTACATAAATTATGTCACGCTCGGAAGGGGAAGGAGGGGTATGCGCAAACGTGACGGATCGTGACATGGAGGGGGAATTACTTGCGTGACGTAACGATTCGAAAATTTCAATTTTGCAAGGACAATCTGTTTTACATAAATGAAGTTTTTGAGAAAACAAATGTTAATCTTTTTTTTTTTTTATAAGAAACACTTTATTTCAGAAAGAGGATGGGGAGATTATTATATGCAACAACGTCGGCATTATTAGTTTCCTATAATTTACAGACCTTTTGTAACGGTACTTCGTAACACGCTAAATTGCGACACTATCTTGACCAATTAGAGGACTGGCAGCTACCTGGACGAACACCAAAAGACCCAGAACTAGACAATTCCGATTACTCTCAGATCCCCTTTTTCAGAAGACTTTAGCGAATGCAGGTGCCTACAAGGGGGATCACGACGCAGACTGCGTCTTGAAATTAGGGGGGGGTGAATTTAAAAATATAAACTTCAATCTGAAAAAAACTCAGCTACTCTTTTCTTACTATTACTCCCCCCCCATGTGCAACACCGGGCGGGTGGGCTCAGAACTTGTACTCTTGCGAATTTTTATTTGGTTTAATTAAATAAAACACAAAAGTGACAAGAAAATAAAAAGTGGCTCCAACTTCTGTATATTTTTTGCCTCCAAAAATATGAATGGGTAACCATAATTCAAAGCAACACCAAAAGGAGTTATAAATTATGTTCGATGGCGTCTACCAGACGAAGATTTCTGACAATTATTTCCAATAAACAATCCGATCAATGTAACAAAGTTTAAACACTTATAAATCTAACGCAGTTTATAAAACATTTCGGTGAATTGATGACGTTCGCATAGTTTGCCAATGGTATCAATGCCTTATTCCCGCCATATTTTGCAGCTGGCTGAGCTGGATCATAAATCTTTTGAACTTTGTATAACATTTTACGAATGAATGACCTTCGGATAATATTCTGACTTTTTCCAACAAATTAGACTCGCAGTCAAAATAACTAAATGATTGCTTAGAATCAGTAGGAAAATACTTGTCGTCTTGTGTCAAATGTGTGGGTATGGGTGATTGAATATATTAAAATAGTTCAATTCCGAGTTTTCACGGTGGGATTTTGTTATATTTAACTTTAATTTTTTAAATTTTAGTTTTATTAAGTGAAATTATCTCTGTAAACATTATAAAATAATTCTGATTTGTTTGATAATGTCAAATGTGTTATATTAATAAAAAGCTATACCAAGATAAACTTTTTATGCATTAAGAATTGAGGGAATGAATTGGAAGCCGTTTTTGATTGGATCACGTGTCCGGCTATTTTTATTGATTTAAAAAATAATATAATTACATAAATTTTGAGCGGAATTTTTACCAATTATTTAGATTCGATAGCTTTTGCTGTAAAGAAAACCTTTTTAAAGGAATATTAAAAATAGCTTGTAATTCGTATTATAAAAGATATTCCAAAAGGTGCTTCCCTTTTTCGATTCAAGGCAACTCTGCTTTGACCTATCACTAGAAAAATATTTTAGAAAAAAGTCAGTACTAGGGTTTTATTTCTTGGGACAAAGTTACCAGTTACCCCATTCGTTGGTATTTGAAATATCATTTTACTATAAGGTTTTCTATATACACCGTAAATATGTAGTTAGAGGCTACTTTGGTTAGGTAATCCATTGGCCCATAATAAAAAGAATCCTCACCGTTTGTTGTTTTTTTTTTTGGGGGGGGGGGGTAATAATTTTTTCCGGGGGAGGGGGGGTGCGTCGTTAGTTTTTGGGGGGATCGGCACCTCTGGCGAATGGCTATTTTGACCTTGGAAACGTAAATGTAAATACAATGTTGGTATATTCCTATGAATAAATTATTTAACCAAGATAAGTTTAATTTTTTTCTTTCTAAGTTATTTTTTAATATAAAAATATGCATTTTTTTCAAATTTCTGAAACAAAGGGAAATATTAAAATTAACTTTTTCTTTACAGGGGGTGGTGCAGCAACGTGACATAATTTTAGGGGGAGAGGTTCGATCTAACGTGACATAGGGGGAGGGAGGGGTCGAAAAAGTTTTTGCGTGACGTAATGTACGTCCCCTAAGTTTGCAGTTAGATCCGTTAAAAACAGTACTTGCAAACGGAAAAAATATATAATTAAATAAAAGTTTTGAAAAAGGGGAAACTTGTTACCTTTAAAGAACGGAACAAAAAATTTTTTCATTAACATACAAATTCAATTTTTTTCAAAAATGTCGCACGTTCTTCTACTAAGTTCTTATGCTTACAGGGGCCCGAATAGAAACTACGGACCCGGTAGCTGAGAAAGCGCTAGTTCGACCCTGGTTCATCCTATAACAGGTGATGTTCTGGTGTTAACAATCCTCAATCCACGTTTCTCCTACATGGACCTGGCGTACGATGTCACTTGAAGTTCCGTAGGGTGTTTGCTGAGAAATCGTCACTTGATTGCGCTTCAAAAAAAAATGTGGCTGTATTTATAGCCTCTCGGAGGCTAGAAATAGGCAGCCATTAACGTGTAAACAAAACTACAATAAATGCTGTTCATAAAATATGCGTAAACATTCGAAAATAGTAAAAAATGGATTATTCGAATATGGAGGAAGTATACTTAATTGTAAGGTAGAAGACGGTTTTTATTTTACTTTATTTATTCATTAAGTTACAACTACCATACAGATTAAATCCAATTACAGGTAAAGGATTAAAACAAGACAAAACACAAAAAGGGAGCACCAAAAGGAAATCAAAGTATCAAAATATTAAAATACAATAAGCCAGTAAAATAATTAGAAATTATAGATAAAATGCGAAGAAAAGTGTTTATAGCACAAGATATTAGACATGCTTATTTTCTTAAACTCTAAGTCTAAGACAAAAAAAAAGCCTTTAACACCAATAAAAAACTTATAAACTTTTAAATTTAAAGATGATCTTAATTTGAAAATCCCCATCTTCATTTTTTTCTCCTTGAAGCAACTGTGACATCAACATAAACATATCCGTTATATTTTGGACGAATTAGCTGCCGGGTGGTTTGTTTGTGGGGTATAAGACAACGCTTGAAGTATCTGTGACGACAGCCTAGGCATGACCGGTCCAGTCGGCCGGTGCTCACAGTCGATTAACATCTCTCAAGAAACACTAACAGATGGCAGCACTAGGTCTAAATTTTGGCAAAGTTGATCTCTAAGGAGATTCTTATCGTTTAGTTGTTTATTGACAAAGAACGGAAGAGCTTAGTGGAAGAACGTGCTAAGTGACAAAAAGATAACGTAAGCTTCAAAGTGTTTAGTTTGATCTATTAAAAACGGTGCTTGCAAACTGTAAAAAAATCTACTAAACTAAAGTTAGTAATAAGTTCATTGATACAAAAATCTCAAAGTCACTTTGCACGTTCTCCCTCTTCAAAGGTGGACGTATTAGACATAATTATCGTATAAAAGTCTTCGTTATCGTTAGAAAATGATAATCGTGAATCATGGAAAATATACACGGTACATCAATAGAATGAGTCCAAAAAAAAATCATCAAGAAAACAGTGATTCATATAGTCCCAAAACAGGGTATTATATACAAACTTTAACACTCAATCCCAACTTTTATTTTTATTCTAAAAATCTAAAATTTTTGAAATAGACTCATTATGCATCCAGAATAAAATGGTAATTTCAGGGAGGGGGGGGGAGAGAGATCTTAACTTTTTTAACTAAATTTTAAGGAATCATAACATAACATTTAAATAAATTATAACAATAATTCTTCGAAACTTTCTTTGTTAAAAAAAATTAAAATTAAAAAAAATTTTACGCCAGGTTAAGTAATTTTTTTGTTTTAAAATTTTTTCTTTCGTCTTAATTCATTTTGCGAAGTTTCCAACTACGCGTTAAACAAACTACAGAGACTTACTAACTCAATGCATTTAAAAATGAGGGGTTTCATAAAACCTAAACAGTTCTATGGTCGTGTACCAGCCATAGAACTGTTTTAGGTTGTGCCTCCAGGCTGGATGGCAAGAGGGTGCCATCCGTTGGCACAAGGTCATGAGTACCCGTGGGGGGATGTCTGACTTCTACTGCGAGAGGGCGCCACCTCTTCAATTTAGGCACGGGGGGTTGAGGCATTTTTCTCCAGACAACCTGCACCAAGGTACTACGCTATGACCGCCCACAGGACTTTCGACCCACAGATTTAACGAGCATGTCATCCGCATGTACTCAGGAAAACACAAATATTCATGCCTTACCCTGGATTCGAACACTTGCTTGACAAGCGAGGGTCGAAACATCCTACTGGCTGGGAACAAAATGTTAATTCATTCATTAAAAGAATTCAATTGAAGAAAATAGCATATTTATACAAAATGACCCTGCTGGGTATTTTATTCTGTTGGCTGCCTCATTGATATAGAGATTCCAGCCAACAGACCCCTTCCTTTAATTAATAATTACCACTTTCCCGACGTACAACCTGTATGAAGGACTCTTATGTCAGTTTTACAAGGAGCACTCTTCTTCCGAAACCTTTATTAACTCCGATTTTCAATGCCACCTTTTAGCTTTTTATCGTCAAAAACCCTTCTCGCTTCCATCCGAGCCCCCTTGAAAATAAAGACGGATGCCCCCCTCGACGCGGCACCCCTACTTAGGCCGAAATTGAGATTTAGAGCGCTCCCACTCAGCAAATACAGCGCCCTCTGGTGGCCGAACCACTTTCTCTTACGTTGGGATTTGGGCAAAAGAAAGAACGGGTTGTTCTCGTTGCCTTAATATTTGACTTCAGAGTAATGAGGTTGTTTCAGATGATGTTACACTCCTGTTTTCATATTTGATCTTCATACCATTTCATCCAATAAACATTTTTTCGTCTGCTTTTAAGTTCTTTACGTGCCCCCTGTTATTTATTTAACTTTGTTTTAACTCAATTAAATTTTAATGTATTATATGCAAAATATTACCAAACATCAATGTTGTTGGAAAATTTTCGGTTTAGGTGATATTTTGTCTTATGTGCGGAGAAATTAGGCAAAATTGTGGGAC
The DNA here is from genome assembly GCA_019343175.1 of Oedothorax gibbosus. Classification (NCBI taxonomy): domain Eukaryota; kingdom Metazoa; phylum Arthropoda; class Arachnida; order Araneae; family Linyphiidae; genus Oedothorax; species Oedothorax gibbosus. Next base: position 1,216,550 of record CM033275.1, on the reverse strand, counting down.
AGCAATTTAACGTGAATCAGGAAAAAAGAAAAAAAAACATTCGTTTAAGTAAGGTAAGAACACATTGTATTTTTAAAACAAAAGAATGTATCATAATAAAAAGTAAAGTTCTTGTGTAGTGTTTGTGTGAATGTGGTGTGGTGAGTGTTTATGCGTTGTAAATACGACTAAAAATTAATATATTTCACTTTTCATAAACTTTTTCCTACCAGTAATTAAAAAATATCACTTCTTTTTTTTTAACTAGCAGACTTAATTATTTTTTGATCTTTTGCTAAATTAATTTATGATCGAAGAATAATTACGTAAAATTGCTTTCTCTAAAAATGAAAGTGGAACATTTACAGGATCATTTAACTTCATACTTTTTCGAATATTAAAATAATTAGATTTTTATGCAAATATTAGAACGCTCTCTGAAATTTTCTTAATAATGAACCACGATAAAATCCTATTGCGGTAGATATTCTGTCACTCCAAACTGATTCATATTTACAAAATTAAATTTTCCTTTAAAAAAAATTAAGTTTATAGCGCGATTGTTGAGTGATAAAAATGCTTTACATAAATTAAATTACATTTTAATTTTATTTAAATGGGTATCGAATATTTAAAATCGAGCCGGGAATATTTAAAAAAATATAAGTGAGGGAAGGACGGATTGCACGGTTATAATACCTACCACTTTTTAAGTTTATAAACGTAATGTGGATGCTAAAATTCTGAAAAAGAGATTAACTGCTCTTTGAAAATAACGCCAGTTCTGAACGATGTCATTTTACGCGTGTTTCTACGCATCGAGTTGGGATCTTTTAAAAGACGCCACTAAAAAGTTTACTGCCGGCGAAGATGGGAGTTCGCTTCACACAACGATGCGAAGTGATGACGAGGGGCGGAGTGACTGCTGTAAAAAGAAATACTTGATTGGGTCATACATTGAACAGATAAATTGACGTAAAAAGCTCCTACCTTCGCAAATTATAACTTTACATATCAAACATAGAAACAACAAATCTGGCCGCGTGGGATAAGCGACGAGCCTCTCATCGAGAAGGTTCGAGGTTCTGTCTTACCCATACAGTAGACGAATTCGTGCTGGATTAAAAAAAAAAACGCCCTCAAATATCACAGGGGTGCCTCCCCGTTAGTCTAAGTCTGTGGAGTCGAAAGTCCCGACGGCGTTAGCTTACGATTTCGCTAGAAGTTCCGCTTGGTGCCCGCTCAGGTATCACCTCGTCACTTGACCAGGGTTCTAAATTACGAGGCGCGAATCCCCTAAAGGAGGCTAGAAATAGACAGCTGGAAACGATTAAATTACCACAATACATCAAATTGACAACAGGTACACAAACCTGAATATATATGTCTACCAACCAACCAACCGACAACAGGCAGATGACTCGCTAAAATTCTAATGTGACTGAGAACTAGACACATTGGGTCATACGTTAAACAAATAAATTGACGAAAAAAGCTCCTACTTTGAAATAAACGGTTGCTTGTCTCAAAATGTGACCAAATCCTACAATTTTGCGACTTTATCTTGCCGAAATAATCATCTTAAATCGAAAATCCTTGACGATCTCGAATTCGTTAAAATTCTCTTTTGTTATCCTAAAAATCGCAACACTCCAGCATAAAATACATACAATTTCATAAAATTAGCATGCTCCAAGATAACATGAATTTGCTCCTAGTTTTAAAGTTAGTGTAGCACAGATTTTTCTCCTTTATACAATTTCTAACACTGCTCCTACTTTAGGCAACTTATAAACACAAAATCTGTGAATTGACAACAGACAGATCACTCGCTATAATTCTAATAAGACGGAGAAGTGGACCCCTTGGGGGCAGAGCCTGATTTAACGGCGATCTTTCAGAAAGAAACTGTAACTATAACAGTTACTTTTTTTATTAAGTAAAGAAGAAGAAGAATACTTTTTTCAAAACAGAATACATTGGTTGCCAAGGGGCCCCCGGTCCTTCCAGACAACACATAAAATTATACAATCGAAATCATCAAGGAAAATTAAAAGCAACATCTCAGATTATACCCAAACAAAAGGGGAACAAAACAAAAACTAACAAATCTGGCAAAAGATCGGACACATGAGATACACAAACATATTACAGAACAGTAAAATACATAACTTCACTATTGGTTTTACAAAACAAATAACAATATATATATCCCTTTAAGACCGGCGATCAGATGGCGCTGATTTAAGTTTATGAGACTAAATTTTAGAGTTTAATCGAAAAAAATGCTTTTAAACGCCATCAATGCCAGCAACTCCTTAAAAAAAAGTCATTTTTTTTAATACAAATAACGAATGGTACAAGTCAGCTGCTTCGGTATCGATATTTTTGAAAAGCTCTTGGAAATCATTCTCTTTTATACCCGCACGATCGTGATAACTCGGTCTTAAAGGGATATATATAATTTAGTTTTCTTTTTTTTTTGTTATTTGTTTTGTAAAACCAATAGTGAAGTAACTGTAACAGAGTTACTTTTTTACTTGTGTAACTGCAACAGAGTTACTTTATTAATTAAGTAACGGTAACAGAGTTACTTTTTAAAATTATCTTTCCATTCCTGATTTATTGTATTGCGTTTATCAGGGATACGCCAATGTGTACAAGAATCGCCACCCTCGTCAATAAATAGACTGTGCATCAAAATTATGAGACTATGTTTCTCTAAACTCTTTTTTTTATAAACTAAAGTTTTAATAAAAAAATAAGTTTAAAGAAACATAGTAACTGAACGTTTTAAGTATTACCCAATCAGTACTTTTATACCACATAATCAATCTTAACCAAGAGAAAAATTACATAAACTACCACCAGTAATTTAGATATTATTCAAGTTATTTAAAACAATTTTTATTTTCTATATGTAGTCCATAACTCAAATTGGTGAATAACGCATAATAACTGTTTATAGCTATTGTATATATATCTACTAATTCAGCTGCAGCAGAAGCTGCACTTTGAGACTAAGAGTCCTCCGTCCCCAATGGGGTTACCTGCGATGGAAGTTTGGAGGCCCTCGGGTTATTGAGTCATTACTGGGTCAAAACTGATGTTCAAGTACGATACAAGATACTATATGTAGTATTATTGTAACTGTAAATTTTTTTAAAACAGTTCTCCTATCACTTGAGGATACTAGTTAAACAAAAAGTTGGTCGGGAACAGACAGCCGTTTCTCGCTCCAATGGCGACGCATCTGAAAAAGCCCGGCCGTTTTTTGCGATCCAGGGCATGCGCAGTAAAGAAAAATGACGTCATTTGGCGGTTTTTATAAACTTGACCGCCAAATTCAATTTTTTTTTATTTAATTTTCGAACTAAATATAACTGGAAGTAGCGATCTAGTGTCAACACACATCTACTTCTGCAAACAAGACTGATGAAGAGGATTAGTGAGCATGCGAAGAAATCAGTCGTCGAATATATTAATTTTCGTTTCTACATTTATTATCGTTTGCTAATAAAAATCAAATAAGGAGTTTTAATTTTACACTTCCACTAAACGAAAGACTTGGGAATAGCATTCATCATGTACGGAAGGGAAGTTAGATATTTTTATTGCTATATCTTTTACGATTAAATAACTAATTATGAACTCTTCGAATAATTGTGTTCTTTTTTAAAAGTTTCTTTCTATCAGACAAAATATTTTAGAAATGATTAAATTTCAAAACTTTTTTTCGTAAAAATCTTTTATTTCCTTTCATAGAACAAAAGATGATGCCCAACGTTCAAATTTTCTTATTTTAAATCTCTTATAGACTGCTCGAAAATTATTATTTTAATTAATTGTATTATTTTTAATTTCTCTAGGAAATCTAATTTGTGTTTTATCATAGTAACAGAAAAGTGAAAAATGGGCAATTCTTGTGTCCTGTGTCGGCGTACTTCACGGACAAATAAAAAGTTTATTTAAGAAATTATTATTATTTATGAAGAATGATTTTCTTTTTTACTATATTGTAAATAAATTTTATTTAAAATTAATCATTTTATTTTTCAATTAAAACCAAATGTGTCCCTTTCTCCAAACGCCGGCAATAAGTAAAAGCGCCAAATTAGAAAAAAAGGCAAAATAGTTTCCCTCACAGCTTTTGGCAACGGCCGCGTTTTCTTAACATTGAGCGAGAAACGGTTGGGAACAGACCTTACGAAATTAAGAAACGTAATCCTATGAAAGTCATATTTTTAAAATATGACATTTTAAGTCGAAGTTATAAATTTAAAAAAATGCAATTTAACCATCTTACCGCTTTTCAGAGTGAACCAAGATTAAAGAAACACAAACAAATTACTGTAATTAGAATAAATTAACTAATTTTTTATTCAATTTTAAAAGAAGTTCAGTCTTAAAAGGAGCATTTCTCCTAGCGGCATAGGAACTAATGAAAAAGTAATAAAATGTCATTTGCTTTCTTCGTTACCGCTAAAGATAAGAGTTACAGTTACTTTGTGAACAATCTAAGTTACCTAAAACAGTAACTGTTACTTGTAACGCGTTACTCCCATCCATGGGTATAATTGAAAGTTGATTTCAAATGACTCGACTCTCATGTGTCGAGTTCATTTTTCCGGAGTAGCCCTGCATTTGACGCCCCCCCCCCCCCCCCGCGCGATTTATGACGCCCCCTTGTCACTACGACAGCCGGATCCAATTTCCCTCCCCCCCTATAAATATGGATACGTCCAACACGTGGTTATGAGTGGAAGAGAGGAGCTTTTTGAAAACTCACAAAAATCATGGAATTTGTCTTGGTCCATCTGACTTTTAACATAAGGAGGATTGGGGACTGGTCTCCAAACCGAAGGGTCTGTTTCAATCCAATGGGCAAAATAATGTTCAATTCCTCATTACTCCAGTTGCATTAAATATTTTACAGACATTTTTTGATGATAAATGTAGCTGATTTACAGCGTTCTATAATCCCACTTTTTGAAGTGGGTTCGAATAAGTTTATCTAAAATTTATTGAAAAATAAAATTATATGCGATCTTATTTATAAAAATAGCATTATAGAGCCTTGTAAGTCAGCTACATTTATCAGATAAAACAAGTAGGGGTTTGTTACAGAATCTGACACTTAAACCGCTTCCACGCAACATTTGTGCTCACAGCAAACAAACAATTTTTCACCACAGAAAGAAATTCGCCAAACAGGACCTTGAGCTAGTTGTAATTCAAACTTTTAAACGCCAAAATTAACTATTTTCATTAATATTCGTTCTCAGAATTAATAATTATTCTTTATCGTTTGCAAAATTTCTTTGAATTTCGAAAAATAAATATCTAATTTTTTTAATAAATATCTTTGAGAGTCGCCACAATTTCCCATTTACATTTCTTTCGAATGTTCAGTTATTATTTATCGTTTGATAACTTAATTTACAGTTCGAAAAATATATAATTAGTAAAATTGATGCTTTAAAAATAAAAGCAAAACTTTGCACATTTTTTATGCAAAGTTAGAATTCTCTATGCATCTTTCTTCATCCATATATAATGAACCATCAAAAGAACTCTATTGTGAATTACAACAATCGAAACTGAATTATATCACATAAATAAATATTATTTCAAAAGTTTTATTTTAAATAAAGTTTCTCGTACGTTTAACGAAATGGCAACAGTGAAAATATTGAATGAAAATGGAATTTGCATGTTATTTCAATGTAGATTAAATTTTTCGTTATTTAAACTTTAAGTAAACTTCTAATTTAAATTTTTTAATGAAATTTGGATTGTAGCCTAGTCTGATTTTTTGCTTCAAAATGACGTATCCCAGTTGTTTGTGCGACTTGCGGTTCGTTCTGTGAAAGTGTGTGACAGACAGACGGACTGAACGATTATAATACCTTCCACTTTTTACGTTATAAACGTAGTGTGGAAGCTAAAAAGCAGTTTGTATAATATATTAAATACAACCGGAATAATGTGGCCTAGAAAGTTAGTAAAGATGTAGTGAAACAATGTTGCTAAATTAATTTTACTAACTTTAGTAACATTTTTCTCAGGAACTATATGAGATATCATTATGAATTTTTTATAGTTTGTTCCTTACATATAGCTCTTTGATTTAAAATGAGGATATTTCACAGTATAAAAAAATACTTTCGCAGTGATTTTTTTAAAAATATGTATTCAAAAAACCAAAATAAATCCGATTTAAAGTTATATAACTTTTTTTGGGGGGCAGATACTTAAAATTCCTCAGTTTAAATCAAAGAGCTATTAATTGAGAAGAAATAATAAAACAAAACAGTTTGATATCTTTTATATTTCCTGAGAAAAATGTTCCTAACTGTTAAAAAACCTTATATTTCAGGAAACGCAAAAGAAAAGTAAAGTATAGGTAAGAACTGATATGCAGTGTTTCTGAAAAATGCTTATAAAATGAAAACTACTAAACAGAAATTGATAATCTTGGTCTTAAATTAAAACTATAGATATGCAGATTAAAAATAAAAGAAAAACAGAAAATAGACATTTTTGACCCAAACACCCATCCGACGCCCCTTAAGAAATTAGTAAAGATGTAATGTGGAATAATGTGACAAATTTACCCCTCCTAACGGAATAACACAGAAACTCTCCGGTTTGGAGACCGACTCCCAATCTAGAGATGTAAAAAAAAAGAACACCATGTTCTTTTGAACAGGTTCTTTAAAAAGAACTGGAACAGTGTGTTCTTTGCTTTTGAAACAAACCGTTCTTCTATAAATTAATGATTTTTCATCAGAATTTATTTTTTAGTTAAACAAAAAAAAATTACATCCCTCTTCTCATTCTAATTCCGTTACTCGGTAAATCATCTCATAATAATCATCTCATAATCATAAAGTTCCTAACAAAACGAGCAACAGCCTCTCCTCATAGTTGGTGAGTGGGTTTGGACGAAAAGGCACATCTTACGTCACGATAGCCCGAAACGCTATACCCACTATTCCGGCAATGAAACAGCTTTCCAAAACGATTACGATGAAAGAACATTGAACAGGTGTTCTTTTTGTATGTTCTTTGATGCTTTTTCGCAGTGCGATAGCTCTGCTTTTCGGAACAGTTCTTTTTTTTGAGTTGTTCGGAGCAGTTCTTTTTCGCGAACTTGCAAAATGGCTTAGGTTGTTCTGAGTCGTTCTTTTTTGAGGTTGTTCTTCGAACCGTTCTTTACTGCGAGGAACAGCTCTTTTGGCATTGTTCTGAACGGTTGTTCTTGCGCTCTTTCAAACATTCAAATGGCAGGATTGGATTTATCGTAGTTGGGTTTTGGCTTTGTGCGTGTGGGATATTTTTTTCGCTTATTTGTTGTATTTATTTTACTATTTTATTTTGTTAATATTTTATTTTATTATTAATTTATTTTATTATTATTTTATTATATTATTATTTTATTTTATTAATATTTTATTTTATTATTAATTTATTTTATTAACATTTTATTATATTAGTATTTTATTTTATTATTATTATATTTCATAATTCTTTTATAATATTTTATTATTGTTATGTTATATTATTGTTTTATTTTATTATTTTATTTTATTATTTCATTATTATTTTGTTATTATTTAATTTTTTTCGAATTTGCGTTTTTTCCCCCTTTCTGGTGCATATGTAAGCTTATTTTTTAAAAAATCTTTAATTGTACAACGTAGCATTATGTAATTGTTTTTTTTTTAAATCGTATCATTCCCCAAAACTTTTTTTATTATTTTTTTCATTTCAAAAGTCGTTAAAATGATCTAGGAAAATACATTTCTTAAAGAAATATCGGCTGAAACTTTGAACCTCAGAACTGAAATGGGGAACGTATTAGAGTGGATAGATAACGAACACATTTGTCCTCTGTTTTTTAGGTGGCTCAATATTGTTTATAGAGTAGCGGTGTCATATGAATTCAGCATTTGGTAAATTGCCGTTGTTTAAAATAACCCGGCCAATTGTTTTTTAATATTATTAGTTTGAATACCCTTTTTTATTTTCGTTCTGATTATTTTTTGCGCGTTTCATTGATTTTTTGCTTTTGAATACGTCGAATTTGTAATATTAATTGTGTTGGAAGGGACGTAATGAAAGATAATTTTGGGTATTTTGGCTTTATTGAGCAGCAGTTGTCTATTTTTTGGAAATTTCTATTGGCAATCCTGGTCCTCTAATCAATGTAAAACTGACAGAAGACTCACGTTTGAGAGACTTTTTTTAAGCAGTTTTTTAAATATTTTATTTTGCATGGTTTATTACTTTTTAAAAATGAATTTGGAAGCACAGCCTTGGAATTGGAATTTTTTAAATTGAAAAATTATTTACTGATAATATTTCCTTGAATTTCTTAAATTGAAAGTGAAACTTAACAATTAAAATCTTACATAATGAGAATAGCAGATTACAACAAGTAAGTTATAATAATATTTTATTTGATACCTTTTTTGTATAAATTTTTGCTGTGCTTATTTTTGTGATTTACTAAATTATCTTATGTATATATATTTTAAAACATTAAGCCAATAAAATAAATTTCTTCAATAGTGTAGTATAGAAATTGGCCTACGGTATCATACCAAATACTTGTTTTAAAATTTTATTATTTTATATATATATATCATTTAAACTATACAACATATAATGTTTTAGTATTAAAGGTATAAAAGTAATACAATTTTTATGTAATATTTTAGGAAGCAAACTTTTTAATAAATTCCGATATGTATTTTTGTTGTAATTTCAGTATTGAATCTATAGTATTTTAATTATCAGTATAATTTTCCAATTAATTTCTAATAATTAATAATCTAATTTTAATAACGTGTTTACCCGTCATTTTTATTAAAACTATTCTCCTTTAAATCAATGCAAAGCATCGAAATACTTTTCTATACAATAATTTGTACCCCACAGTTTATTTTTTTTTTTCATTACGTTATTGTATGCATATTGTATGTAATTTACTTCACAAATATTTGAATGATTTTATTCATTACTAGTAATTTTCTAACTAATACTTACTCTACTAATATTTTAAAATAGTTTTGTCATAAATTAATTAAAAAAATTTAAGTTGTATTACTTTTTTAAATAATAAAATTTATTAAAGTTATTGCAAAAACTGATATTTCCGATCGTATTTTTTATTTTACGTTCATTATGTATTTTATTTATGTTTACCTGAATTCTTCCTCGTGTAAAGTAACGTTTGTAAAAAGAACAGGTTAAAGAACTGTTCTTTTTTAAAGAACAGAACAGAGAGCAACTGTTCTTTAAAAGAACATAAATATAACATCTCTATCCCAATCCTCTTTATGAGTCCACTTTTCCGCACCACTGGAAATGTAATACAAGAAAATGTCGAAACCCTTAATAGAGTTAGATTCTCCTAGTTAATCAGTTATCAATGTATACAGATTCATTTATATTCATGCTTAACTAAATGTTGTTGATTTTTATTGTTAATAATTACTTTCTTCTAAATTATTTATTTTAGCTGGGGTTCCAAATGCTTATTTTGTGTGATTAGTAATCCATTGCCGATCACCTGTCGGCGTATCGCAGAGACATTGGAAAGGCATCGGATAATGATATTCGGGCGTGTGACACATCGTTACATAAATTCAGAACAATTACGTAGTTCGAAATGAAACGAGAGAAGCAACTCGAATTAAAGCGCCCTCTATCATCATTAATTGGGGAATTACGGCATTTTTTTCCTAGCTTAAAATCTACTGCCTATTTGTTTACTTTTTTTAATTTTCTGTCTGTAAGTGGATTTGTTCCTGTTGTTGTGAAACAATAAACTATTAATTTAACAATTTAGATTTGTAGGCGCTTTCAGTAAGTGTTTTTTTTTTGGTGGTGAATATGAGGTTGCCCAATAACAGTCACTAGCACTAAATACGTCTCGATTAATTTGAAGCCGTCACGTTTCCAAATATTTAAAATATTTAAAACTGACATATTCAAATAAATAAATTTTTAACCGAATTTTTTCAACTCGATATTCAGAGTCCTGATAGCTATTTCTATAGAGAAAGTCTATTTAAAGGAAAATTAAAAATATGCTGTAATTATCTATTGCTTAGAACTTAGTTGCTCTAGCGCAACGTTTGTCAATCCGTAAATAAAATTTGCATCTTTGTATAAATAAGTTATATTAAACTTTTTTTTCACATGTAATCATTAGTAAAAATTTACAGATCCACTTACGTTCATGTTTAACTAACTGTCGAAATAGGTAGGGCTCAGAATACAAGAGAATCAAGTCTATAAAAAAAGTTTCTTTGCGCTACAGAAATTTAAAAATAAAGCTTGATGACAGAGTATTCACTTAACATTTCGCTGATGCCTCGTGAATATTATGAACTAGGACTTTTTGCGCACTAAAATTCTAAATACACTGCTCAAAACAATTAGGGGAGCACTTTGAGTACTTTTGTTTACCCTTTCGGTTCCATATTCTGGTTTTTATTCTAAAAATCTAAAATTTGTGAAATAGATTCATTATGCATCCAGGATGAAATAGTAAAAAAACAGGGGAAAAAATCCTAATTTTTTAACCAAAATTTAAGGGGGAAAATAATGGAATCATTTCTTTTGAATAAATTATAACTATAATTTTTTCAATACTTAACTTGTAAAAAAAGGTAAAATCAATTTTTAAACATCTAAGAATGCAAGAGTGAAGAATTTAGGGTCAATTTATTGCATAAATTTTTATGTAGTGAATTGTATTTTACCATGTTTTTCATATTTTCATTTAATTAAAACAAACATTATTTAATTCTTCAAAAGACAAGATTCTTCCATCTAACGATACATAAGTGCGAGCTCAACTTAGTAAGAAAGAAAATCGCAAGCTGATGATACCAAATGGAATCATTGGTAGTGAAATAGTTTAAACCATGAATTGTCCCCTAATTGTTGTGAGCAGTGTAGTTAGTGCATGCAATTGTGCTGCTAACTGACAAAAACTTGGTTCACTTGTCATCTGAACCCTCCATATTTGTAGTAATGAATTGCTTTCTTCTAAAATATTTATTTAGGGTTCCAACTGCCCATTTATTGGTAATCCATTACCGATCACCTGTCGATGTCGGCCCGATGTGTATCGCAGGAACATCGCATAATTGTATTCGGGCGTGTGACACATTGTTGCAATTAAGTGTTTCGTGAACAGATATCAATTGCATGGCGACATTCGAAATGAGACGCTATTAATAATACTCGAATGAAAGCGCCCCCTGTTGGCATTAATGGGTATGTCCTCCGACAAACATGTGTTGAGTGCATTGGCGGGGAATTCTGCCCATGCGATTTAATTTTAATCATATTCGAAAGGTGACATTTTATGTTACCGAACACTCACCATCGAAATTGGAGTATTATGAAGGTGCTGCTGGGAGAAAAACAACGCAAAAACCGGTTCGCCAAGTGAAGCCACCGATCGCTGTGGAGTAAGCCCAAACTATCTCGGCGAACTACTTGGCGCTATTCTAAAGTGGAGTTTGCAAAGGCTTACTACATCAATAAGGCTATTTTTCAGTGTCTAATAAAATGTCTATTTACAGCGCATTTTTTTTACCTGTACAGTGTAAGTCTAATTACAGCACATGTTGTTTATCTGTACAGTGTAAGTCTAATTACAGCGCATTTTTTTTTACCTGTAAAGAAAATTACTACCGTCTCAGCTACTACCGTCTGGTATGTATAAATTGAGATCTCGTGCTACAGCCTACAACCATGCAAACAGTCATTTTTTTTATTTTAGCTTCCACACTACGTTTATAATGTAAAAAGTGGAAAGTGTTATAACCGTACAGTCCGTCTGTCCGTCACCCACTTTCATAGCCCAAACTACAAATGCTACGGACAAGTGTGATACGTCAAAAAAATTCAGCTCATTGGAATTAGAATACATTGAAAATTTCAGAAAAGAATTCGAATTCGAAGTACTTCAATTTTTTTTAAAAAAACTGCAAAATTTAATGCTCATTTAAAAAGCATAGGAAGCCATTTTTATTAGAATTAAATCACCATTGCCATTCACAACAATCGCTCGAGAAAGTTTAATTCTTTTAGACAATAAATTAAAATAAATTTATTTTTGCGACATCGATCCGTTTGAAATGACGTCAAATATATTTCACTACGAGATTCTTTGTATGATGATATGAAATATTTTCATTCTATATAAAGCGAGAAATATTACATATTTATTCTTTGAAATATAATTTTTTGTTCAAACGATAAGTAATAATTATTGAATTTTCCAAATACAATAAATGAAACTAGCAAAATTTAGCATGTAAATGTTTAATATAGAATTAATACTGTGTTTGACCCCTTTTTACCTGTTAAACACGACTGTTGTGTGGAAGCAGGTTAAGTGACAGATTCTGTTACAAACCTACTTGTTTAATCTTTAATTTTAAGTATTAAATGATGCGTTTTAGCATGAAATACATTGATTGATGCTTGTGTGGGTTTACAAGCTTGCTTGGAGACTTCTGACGACTCAATTGTTCTGCAACATCTCCATCTTCTTCTTAACTTCTTGTTTGGGGCTGGGGAGCCCAGTCGGTTAGGCATTCGCCAAAATAACTGCCGACCTATAAACGGCCCCTGCAGCCAAAAATGTCCGACGAATAATACCCCGTGTGGAGGGAGTGCACATTAAACATCCTTCAAAGTCCTAACGATGTCGCATTTAACAGTTGCGTTGGGTGCCTACTCAGGTGTCGGCTCGTCACTTGACTGTGGTTCTAAAATATGACGCCCGTCGACAATGGCTCTCGTTTAGCTCAAGTGCGACGATAATTAAAGAATGACGATAATTGAAGAATAAGAAAAGAGTGCTAAAAAATAAACTAAACTAAACCATATTAAGTCTTATTGTGTTATTATCTTATCGTTTGTTGAGTGTGTATTCGGAAAGAATTCCGCCCGTGCGATTTAACGGGGAATGAGATCGAATGACCGCAGGTCTCCAAACCAAAGGGCCTATGTATTCATTCAATGGGGAAAAAATTCTAAGCCACATTTCTCCGGTTGTAGTGAATATTTTTTTGCAAACAGTTTTTCCCATTCGGATCTAAGACCTGCAAAGCAAGCGCCTTACTGACCGGGCTCCCCCTCACATCTGGACCCAAACATAAAGAACTCCGTCTATAAAAACGAGGCGCAAAATGACTTTTATTTTCCTTTCAGAGATCCACTATTCGGTCCCTCCAAAAAAGTCGGGTTTGGTGACTAAGTCAATAAAAGGTGGATAAAAATCGTCGAAAGAGATACGGGAGGATGGAAGGGTTCTACGCGAAGAGCGGGTGGTAGCAGCTACTGTAGAGCCAGAAGGGAATGGATATTTGTGTTGCGGGTTTTCTCTGTATTTGTTCACTGCGACTTACGTGCTGGTAAAATCTGTAGAGTTGGAAGTCCAAATAACCCGAACTTTGGCTGTGGAGAGCCTAGTGGTCAGTGTCTCGGTCTCGAGATCGGAAGGTCCCTGCGATCGAGTCCCGGTACCAGGACCCAGCGAGTATATGCGGAGTACGTGCTCGTTAAATCTGTTGGGTCCGAAAGTCCTGTGGTCGGTCATTGCGCAGTTTACCACGGATACAGGTCCCTGGAAACTATTTCCCTCCCCTTGAGGGACATGTCTTAATTGTGGAGGTGGCGATAGATGACAGCATCTGTCTTGTATGTGTGAGTATGTCGTGTCCTTTCTTCTTGACGATGGTTTATAAGCGGGTCTCTGTGACCACGCACACAAGCCTGAAAATATATGTCTACCAACCCGAACTACACATTGAAGCTTTTGTCCCTTAACACTTTCGCCCTGTAAGATGCCACGTCATAATACGTAACAGAAATGTCACATCGAATTATTTATTCTTGATTATGACATCATACGGCAGCGAAAAAAGCTTTGGTTAAAAATAACTTATGCTCAACGATGGCTCCAAGTGCCTAAGCCTTGTAAGGTGTTCCAAAGCGGGTTAGGTCCCAGTCGGTTTTGGGCGAAATGTAATCGTCCGACAACAGTGGATTGCCGTGTAAGAGTATGAAATCATCATTAAAATTTTTAAATCACATTTGATTTATGTTTTCTTTTTGAAGTACTATAGAAAAATAAGGTAGAGGTTACTTGCACTATATTTTTACCTAGATATTTAAATAAACTAAACTGTACTGCAGTATGTCTGGTCCAAAGAGTTCTATAGTAGGGTAGAGGAACGACTCGTACTGAGCTGCAATCGCCAGTCATGGCTCACTACGGAGCCCGAATAGAGTGGCAAAAGTGCTAGTTAATTTATAATTTTGATACTGAGAAAGGAAGTACACCCAGGGGAAAGGCGGGAATCGAACCCGCACCTGATACAGAGCGCGGACTGCTAGCGTATGGCCTGGGATCCAAACCACTCGGCCATCGAGCCCCACATGCCAACCTATATTGTCTTCGTGTTGGTCTATGGTGCTGTTGCCAGATTCAGTCTCTACCCTACCATAGAACTCTTTGGTCTGGTCCCCGGACCCTAGGTATATTTAAAATATAACAGACCTCAACTTAACCAACCGTCTGACAGTGTTGAAGCTCCATGGAGGCTAGAAAGCGCAGCCGTGTCTCGCTCCAATGGCTACGGATCTGAAAAAGCGCGGCTAGTTTTTTGCGATCCAGGGCATGCGCAGTAAAGGAAAACGACGTCATTTGGCGGTTTTTATAAACTTGACCACCAAAGTCAAATTTATTTAATTTAAATTTAATTTTCGAACTAAAAATAGCTGGAAGTAGCGATCTAGTGTCAACACACATCTACTTCTGCAATCAATACTGATGATGAGGGTTGGTGAGCAGGCGAAGAAATCAATCGTCGAATATATTAATTTTCGTTTCTACATTTATTATCGTTTGCTAAAAAAAATAAAATCAGGAGTTTTAATTTTACACTTCCACTAAAAGAAAGACTTGGGAATCGCATTCATCTTGTAAGGGAAATTAAAAAAAATTTATTACGATTTTTTATTTACGATTAAATAATTAATTTTGAACTTTTCGAATAATTGTGTTCTTTTTTAAAAGTGTCATTCTATCAGACAAAATTTTTTGGAAATGATCAAATTTGGAAAGGTTTTTTTTCGTAAAAATCTTTTATATTTCCTTTCATAGAACAAAAGATGATGCACAACGTTTAAATTTTCTTATGTTTAAATCTCTTATAGACTGCTCGAAAGTTATTATTTTAATTAATTGGATTATTTTTAATTTCTCTAGTAACTCTAATTTGTGTTTTATCATAGTAACAGAAAAGTGGAAAATAGGCAATTCTTGTGTCCTGTGTCGGCGGACTTCACGGACAAATAAAACGTTATTTAAGAAATTATTATTATTTATGAAGAATGATTTTCTTTTTTACAATATTGTAAATAAAATTTTATTTAAAATTATTCATTTTATTTTTCAAGTAAAACCAAATGTTTCCCTTTCTCCAAACGCCGGCAATAACAACATGAATAAATACTAATAATATAAATGCATTTTCGAAGGAGAATATAAAGTTGTATACCAAATACCTTTTTACTCCTAAAAATAATACTTAAATTCCGTATTGTTTACATTCGTAAACCACAACTTCCTCCAAATAAAATAAAGAATAGGAAAAATAACAGTCGCTATCAAAGATCTGGCAGTGGCCTCATTTTCGTAAGTATTTTCGGAGATCGAACTAACCATTTGTAGTCTCGACGTGGAGCGTCCTTACTACACTTCGAAGATGTCCTAGAAGGGGCGAAACGATTCATGGGGGTACAGAAGTGGTCAGATGACTGGTATAAATCGGAGATCGAATTAACAATACGAAGTATAGACGCGAAGCGTCCTTACTTCTCCATCTAAGATACCCCAAAATGGGAGAGCGTTTGTGATTTCCAAAAGTAAACTAAAAGTCCATATAAAAATAATGTGGAAAACCCATAGGAGAGACCCCAGGGCAAAGCGATAGGCTTGTCTAAAATAAAACAATGATGAAAATGAACACCAAAAAAGTGCAAAAAGGACAATGAACACATATCGTTAAGCACTGGACATAACAATGCTAGTCAAAGTGAAACTAGTCGTCAGGGTAAAAATAATATTAGTTAAGGAAAATCTTAACTGTCATAACGGTATTACCAAGAAGGGTCGTGATGAACGGTGCATGAACGTTTGTATTTTTGTTCAACTAAATGATCGTAAGAGATGTGAAGCAGAGAGAATTGCTGAGTCAATAAAATCAATATTAAGGTCTCTGTGAAGGATCTTATTTCGCACATACCAAGGAGCATTTGTCATTCTTCTCAGGGTTTTATTTTGAAATCTTTGTAGTTTGTGTATGTGTGTCTTGCGAACAGCGGCCCACGCTGGAGAGGCGTAGAGTAAAATTGGCCTTATCATGGACTTATAAAGTAGAACCTTGTTGTTAATGGACATTTTGGAGTGTTTCCCAATGATGGGATTTAGACTGACGCTGGCACCTGTGGCTTTAGCTATTGTTTGCTTAATGTGCTCTTTAAAGCTGAGTCTATTGTCCAAATGTACTCCGAGGTATTTGGTATGTGGCTCATTTTTGATATCAGTATTAAAGATCTCAAGATTGGTGTCGCAATTTGTCAATGTTTTGTGCTTTCTCAAGAGGACTGGGACACTCTTTTGTGCATTAATTCTGACTCTCCAATCTTCACACCAAGTTTCAATTAAATATAGAGCTGTTTGTAATTTGTCAAAGGCTATATTACCATGTTTAGATTTGGCTAGTATGGCCGTATCGTCCGCGAACTGGGCAGTAATACAGTCTGTCTGAGTAGGGAAATCGTTTATATACAGATTAAATAGGGTGGGACTCAGGGTGCTTCCCTGCGGGACTCCGGCGTTAATGGTTAAGACTTTGGACAATGTATTATTGATTCTAACCTGGAAACATCTGTTTGTGAGAAAAGAGTTAATGATATGAATTAGAGGTTTTGGTATGTTTTGTTTGACAAGTTTAATAATTAGGCCTTCATGCCAGAGGCTATCAAAAGCTTTTTCAATATCTAAAAACACGGCTCCCACTGTTTCTTTGTTGTTAAAGGCATTTCCAATTATTTCTACTATTCTATGAACTTGGTGTGTTGTTGAATGTCCCTTTTTAAAACCATATTGATTGAGACTGATAATCTTATTGGTGTCCAAGAAAGTGTTTAATCTAGTCAGAATAATTTTTTCAAGTACTTTTGCTAAGCAGGGTAAGAGACTAATTGGTCTGTAGCTACCAGGTGCAAGTGGGCTTTTGCCAGGTTTTTTAAAAAGTATTATAATGGCCTTTTTCCATTTAGTCGGAAAGTAGTTGTGTTGGAGGCATGCGTTAAAAATATTCGTGATGACTACAGTGACCTTTTGGGATAGATTTTTTAGTGCTTTATTAGAAATCAAATCGTATCCAGATGCGTTTTTAGAATCAAGGATTTTAATAATGTGTGCTACTTCCTCAGGATAAGTTTTTAGAATAGTTGCATTGGGTTTAGAGCTTAGGTATCGATGAACCTCTTCTGTAACATTGTCGACCATATCATTATTTATTGGATTGTCATGGGGTGAAAACTGGTTATGAAGACTATTTGAAAGTACGTCTGCCATGTCTTTTTCTGTGTAAGCTATTTTGTTTGGGCCTTGCAGTGGGCCAATATTTTGAGGATTAGATTTTAATGCTTTGGCCAATTTCCAGACTGTATTATTTTGGGTGGATAATTTCATAACTGTACATTCCCACGTTGTTTGTTTGTGGTCAGCAATAATTGCTCTGACTCGCCTACACGCTTCGTTCCACTTGCTTTTATCCTCCGATTGTCTGGTTATTTTGTAAACTTTTCTAAGTTTATTTTTGTTTTTTATTTCATCTCTAATTTCCTGGGGTAATTTATAGTTGTTGCTATGGTTTATTGGTCTGGAGCTATTGTTAATGTCATTTTTTATTTTAAATACAAGATCCTCTATAGCAGTGTCGATTTGGTCTATGGTTTGAAGTTTCCAGATCGTCTGCTACCAGTTTAGAATTGGGTGGATTATAAACAGAGACCACCAATATTTCTCCAAAAGTTTCGTTTTTAATTATGACTGCGCATGCTTCTATTGTTTTAAGTTGGGGCAATATGTATTCAGTGCTTCTAAGACTATTTTTAATGTATACCGCAACTCCACCACCTCTATTAGTTAGTCTGTCTTTTCTGTACAATTTGAAATTTGGGATTTTAGCATTGTTACAAGGGCGTAGGTGAGTTTCATTAATAAGCATTATGTCCAGGTTTTGTTCCCGTTAATAAATTGCCTAAGTTCCTCCAGTTGCTTTTTGAGACCGTTTAGATTGGCAAACCCAATGTTTGTATACATAATTGGCTAAAAGGTGTGATCTCTTTGAGAGCTGTAATTATTCATGGTTGGAATAGTGTCATTAGCTCTTCGAAGGCTGATAGCCCAACCTCTATTTTTGCAGTGATTCCTTTGGCAGTTTTAAAATTTAGAGCAGCTTTTTTAAGAATAATTAGTATGCGTTTAATTTTAGTACCTTTTATAAAATTTTGAAATTGTCGAATCAAATCTAAGAAGTTCAACTCGTCAGTCTCCTGGTCGTCCTGATTTGGAGGAAGTAGGTTTCCATCTTGTGTGAGTACTGAAGTATTTGGTGCATAATTTTGAGAAGTGGAAGAAGTGTGAGGATCATTTGTATTGACCTCATCGGAAATCACCGCCTGCGAAAAGCTGACACCTGGTCTAGACATGTTTGGAATATAAGCCCTATTTGGAACAGAGTCAGATCTGTGGTCATTAGATGACATTGCAGTATCTACTACAGGTGTTGTAGGGGTCCGAGACGGAGTAGATTGTCTGGGTTTGGGATACTTCGGACATCCACGGAAACTAGCGGCATTGGGGCCCTGACATAATGTGCATTTTGGACTTTCGACTCTCCCTCTTGAGGGGCAGTCTACTGTCATATGGTCTAGTGAGCATTTTACACACCTGGGTGGGTTGTGACAGCCCGATTTTGCGTGGCCATAGCGTTGGCATCGATGGCACTGTGTAGGTTGTTTTTTACGCTTGTATGGGGCAACATCCACTTTTAAGTGCATAAAGTCAGTGAGATTAAATATGGCCTTATTTGCTATTGTGTTTGGAAGTTCCAGAAAATATACAGGAATGGGTATCTTATTGCCCTCCACCGTTTTGGAGAACTGGAACACAAAAATGACGGGATAGCCTAAATAATTTAGTTCGTTTTTAATATTTTCGATATCAATGTCAGAAGGGACATTTTTAAGAACTACTTTAAGAGTTCTTTCACTCTTAAGCTTATACGAGTTGAAAGGGATTTTCTTCTCGTCTAGAACGGTGGTAACACTTCTGTAGTCCATTTCCGTCTGGACCCTTATATTCAGAGTTTCCGGGTTTGCCTTCCCCGTAAAATTACTAATACCTGCCTTTTTCAGGTCTTTTGCCAATTCTGGCCAGTTAATTTTAGGATTCGAAATCACTATTGGAGGTGGTTTTGAGGTAGCTCTAGGAGCAGGTAAAAATGAGGAATCGTTCTCATTGTTAGAGATTTCGTTTGTTTCTATAGCCTCTGGAGGGTCGTTTTTTAGGGGTGCAAATTTATTTTGGAGATCAATTTGTGTGGTTTTAACCTGATCATGCGACTTTTTGGCAGTATGCCTTGGGGCAGTGAAACCCTTGTCGCAATTATGTGACTGTGCATTTTCTTGCACATTGTCCTCGTTCGTCCGAAATCCGTTTAAATCCGACCGGAAATCGTCTGATACATAAAATGATTGGTTTTTGGCTAAGCGCTTTGCTTTGGTCATAGTGGGTTCGTCGTCATTAGGATTTGACGTATGATCAAAAATACGTTTGGATCCTTTTTTTATCAGGTCATGTTCGAACCAGATTTTCATAGTCAACTTTTATAGTATGCTTTTCACAGTTGGGAATTGAACATTTTCCTAATTTTTGAAGATAAATCATAACTTCTTTCACCATGTTTTCATGGTACATTGAAATTATTGAGGCCGAAACCTGATACTGGTCGGGTAAGTGATCATGACTGCTATGAAGAGCAAGTCTCGTGTCTTCGAGTGACTTTTGAGTGATCCTATAGCTTTCTTCAGCTTTAAGGATTTGATCACAAAGGTCCAATGCAATTTGCGAATTGGCCATGATAGAAATGATTTAGTGAATCAATAAATGCGTAGCAGAAGAATCAAAAATGATTTATCGCTATGTCAATGAAAGCACGTGTAAACACGGCTTGGTCAGTAAAATGTTAAAATATTCCAGGATAAAAAGTTCGAGTCAATAAAAACAGTATTCGCTCATGCAAGCACGGCGTGGTTCAATTTACAATAAAAACACAAAATTTAAAGGAAAACCTAGTAATTAAGAGACAAGAATCAATTTGAATAATTTCAGTTTTATATTTTTAATTTTTAAAAAAAAGTGCTACTTAAAAGTTTTGTTTTCAATTTTTTAAGAACAAATAATTTTTTACTTTTCAAATCAAACACAAGTACAATGGTTGTTTAAAACATGCATTTCGGTGTATCTTTTACTTTTTGTCTGAAGTAATAAAAGCTACAAATCATTTTGAAGAGAAGGTTATAGTTGGCTCTGAATTGCGTTGCTCCCTAATATTAATTCCGCGTCTGCATTAAGACTATGATTAAATTAGGAAAGAAAACCAAGTGATACATTATTTTCACGTCGCGAACCATCGATCGCATTTACATCAGACGCTCTAGTACGTTGATACTATCTGAACTTCGTATACGTTCGTATTACTTAATATACGAGTCATTCAACGTACCGAAAGAAACTTTGGATTAACGCTGTTCGGTTTAGAAAGAATGGAACTTAGATACTTTTATTTGTATGCCGACATCTGTTTTCCAGGTATCAGCACTCAAAATTTCAAATGTATTGAAATTGACAAATGAAGAAAAATGTGAAAAATGAAATATCAAATTGAACTTTTAAAATATCAAAAAGTGGTAACTATTTTTTTCAAAAAAAAAAGTTGGTCAACAGAATTGACATAGGGCCACTGGTTGTGAAACGCTTGCATTTTGGCATATTCATCTATCCAGTAACATTTATAGATCGATGAAATCGTTGGAAGATTTGGAGCCAAGTTAGAAAAGAAGCCCTAGCTTTTGGCAACGGCCAAATTTTCTTAACATTCAGTAGTACATCCATTATTATACATCGTTGAGAAAGAGACAGTGGGAAAACGTATAACTTAACCTAACAATAGGGGCCCGGGTGGCTTAGTGGGTTTGATCGCAGCCCATTACGCTAGGGCCGGATTTAAAGATCGCCGCTTGTAGGATATGATTGATTCGCCGCCCCTGTCACAATATTCTCTCCTTTCGGGGAAAGGTAGCTGGTTAGCTGCAAAATAAGGTAGTATGTGCTGTTTAAAATAAATACACATATTAGAATCATCTATGTACCTTTACACACTAAATCGAAAAAAATTGGCGAATTTTTTAAACTGTTCTACAATTTTTCTTTCAGCTTCGATATCCTGGAGGAGGGGGTGCAATTGCCCTCGCAGCGACCATGTTTGCTACGAAATATTAATACAATATATACGTTTACGGTTTACGCATTAATGTAAATTATTTGTTTTCTTTCTTAAAAATATTCGTATCTTTATAGTAATTTTTTATGCCGAATGCCGCTTTAATAGGTCGTAAAATTTGCCGCCCCAAAAAATTCGCCGCTTAGGCTACAACCTACTTAGAAATCCGGCCCTGAATTGTCAGAGCAATGTACCGGGTGCGGGTTCGATTCCAGTCTTTGCCCTGGGTGTACTTTCTCTTTCCGTGTCAGTAAAAATTCTGTCTGTGTCTGTCTTACTTGACGAAGATTTATAAGCTTGTCTCTGATCAAGCACACAAGCCGGAAAATACATGTACCAACCAACCAATTAACCTAACACTAGGTCTCGGTGTAAAATTAAGATCAAAAGTATATTAAAAAACCAGACCGCTACCAAATGATCGAAAACCAAACACAAAAAAATAACCAAGACTTTCTTTCTTCCCCATCCGGACATCCCCAGCAAAACAAAAACGGGCGAGGTATCTAGTAGCGCCCCCTAGCGGCCACCGATCCATCAGTGGCCTAATCAGCGGAACCGGGATCGCCCATTAGTGCGGCCATTAGGTGTCCGGCCGAGGTGCGACCTCTGTCTGTCAGGCGGAGCTCCCAGGGGGGGGGGGGGGTAGTAATGGAGCTACCCCCCCCCTCCCGCATAACCTTTTTGTAACCCCCCTATCCCGGAGTATTTTGAATGTACATTGGGAAGTCATCATTTCAGATGGTAAGGATTTAAGTTCATGATAGAGTTAATAAACACAGGTAGGCCACAATGAAAGTTATAATTTTTTTAAAAATACCACGGATCCGAATGTATGAGAATGCCGTCACATTTTAACGGAATGTTATTGTAGGAGGCGGAAAACGTATGACATTTTTGCAATAAATAGCGCTGTGAGAATTCTTATGGGGGGGGGGCTCCGTAGCTCAGTTATCAGAAAATAAGCCTTTCACACAGAGGGTTCCGCGTTGGGTGCTAGGTCAGTTTTCGACCTCGTCACTGGACCGTGTTTCTAAATTACGATGCGTAATTGTCTGTACTAAAGGTTCCAAAGGAGTCTAGAAATAGACAGCCGGAACCAATGTATTACCAAATCTGATAAAAACGACGTCTACGGAACAAAGTTGAAACAGGCGTAAAACGTATGATATACATTTGTGCAACACGCTGTAAGAATTACATAAAAGAAGACCTGTCAATGTCGCTCTAGTGTAATTCAACTACGTTCATTCGGGTTCAATCCGGAGCGGGTCTGACACAAGGTTTCTACTTTAAAACAACGGCTTCAGTGTTGGTTATTCTTTATATCAACTGTACTAGTATGGGTGTTGTACAAGTTTTATGCAGTTGTACGTAAGTCCATATTAGAAAAACCAGGTAATATGACAGCGAAAAAATTTTTTTGTTTAATTGGTCTGAAACCAAAGGAATAATAATTGTTCTGAGGTCAAAAACAATAAATCAAATCAGCTTTTCAATAAAAACTTGCAAATTAACTTTAGACGTTGCTTCACGATTCAGTTGTCATTTGTAGTCTAAAATTTTTTTTTTTAATTATGATGCCTATAGCGCCATCTATCTTATAAAATGTGAGAATATTGCATAATTTTTTGGTTTATTGTTATATGGTAGTAATTAGATTTGATTAGAAGAAAATACATGAATGGTATTATAAAAGAACCAATTTAAATAACAAACTTTTATCTCTAATACTACCACTTGTCACGACTGGTAAATCCTTTTTACGGTATTGGTATATAAATTGGTATTGGTATAAATTTTACTTTGTAATAAATTATAATTGTATTTACCGCTAATGACATTCGAACCTTTAAAAATGAAAACAAAAGTTCGTCAATACGGATGTAACAATCGTTACCAGAGGGCGCTCCAATCCCACGCAAACCGAATTTAAAACTTTGGAATTAAACCGCCATATTTCACGAGGGAAGAAAAAAAACTCGGGAATAAAGAAGTGACTGTTTAGCCACAGAGGCTGGAATAACATCGAGTTGCTTGGCGATAAAAATCGTAAGCCTTGTGAAAGTCGCCAAATAGATGTGATATGCATAAGCAAGCCTTATTCGCAATGTGAATTCGTTTTCCTTTGCATAGGAACTAGGATTTCGTAGTTTAATTTTGCCAGATTACTAGGAAAAATATTATTAAAAATGTTCTTCGTTTATTTTTCGCCACTCACATTCTTTCTCATCATTAAACAAATAATTGCACCAAAGTAAAAAAATAACACTTTTAACAATAATAACTATACACTTTTTTTTTAAAGAGACTTACTGTTTAAAGAACAATAAACAGACGTACTATACATTTCTTTCACAAGAAATCACACAATAAATGTAAAATATTATACTTCGAACCCTGTCAATAAGAAAAGGTGAAGTTAATTAGCCTGTTATTTGTAGCCTGACCCGATTTGCTTCAGTGATTAACTTTTCGACAATGAAATCCCCATTAAATTTTCTTAATCCATATTTAATTACGTTTTTAGCCTACTTTTCTTTTTTTAATTCGAAAGAATTAAAAAAATGAAAAAGTAGGTATTGACATGCGGTCGATGTCCGTCTGTCTGTCTGTCCGTCCGTACCCCCCTTCCAAAATCGGTTCTAATCATCGGATCTTAAAAATTCTTTTTTTGTTAGAAAGCTATAACCTCAGATACCCAACTTTCATACTTTTTGTTCGTCTGTCTGTACGTCCGGACGGACATAAATCTACTATCTGTCGGCGAATTTCCCATTGAATTAGCATTGAAATTCAATTTTGAGTCATTTAAATCACTGTTGCCAAATCAACAATGGCATGAGAAACTTTATTTAAACATATTTGAAGCAAAATAATAATTTCATGAATCAGTTTGGAATGACGTCATAAAATGTAGAACAATTTGATTCTTTGATTATTCATTAATTATCTACCAAGAAAGCGGCAAGGCATACTTTTGCATGCAATTATGCTTAGTTTTAATTTACATTTCTTGTTTTTTAATGCAGTTCGGAGTAGTTTCATTACTTTTGTTATTAATAAATATTTATTCTTCGAACTACAAATAAATCACGAGCAGATGATAAATAATATTTAATTAATTTGCGAACGAATATTAAGGAAAATAGTTGATTTTGGCTTTTAGAAGTTTAAATTATAGCTGGGTGCTGTGTTTCGATTTTTTTTTCTAATGTGTATAAATCTAGTGTAGAAACGGCTGTTGATGATATTTACTTTAGGAACCTAGTTTTTTTCCCGATTAGAACTTCAGTAAGTATTTAAGAACAGGAAAGTAGGCTATTTTAGTTCTTTATGAAATTCTTGTTTTTGTTTGAAAAACTATATAAAATAACACAAGGACTATTTGCAAAATTTTTATAACTAGATAGTTGAATAACAAATTTACTGCCAGATGCAGAACGTCTGGTCACCCTAGCAATTTGAATAGGTGTTTCATTAATATAATTTTCAATTATTTGTACACCGTCACTAATAGCCCTCGTTTAGCTCTAGTACGGCTTCAATCCAACCAAATGAGAAGTCACATGCGCCAAAAGGAACTGCTTGGGCGTGTTGAGAAGCGATCGATGGCATCACTTGGAAAATTGGTATTGCATTGTTTTTACCATCGACAGAATATTCGCCATGGATGTGCAATAAGATGAAGTTGTACTGGAAACAAAAACAAGGCTAAAACCGGCTTGCCAAAGTGAAGCCATGCTCGCATCTGCAATGTACCCCGACAAACCACTTGGCGTATACATAATTTGAGGTTGCGCTCAAATTAATGAATGAATCAAAGAAATTAATGAACAAAAAAAGCTCATTTGACGCTCGTAAATTTGTCTTAAAACTGACATTCTGTCATCATTTTTATTGCAAATACTGAATCGCTTTTTGATAAGTGTTGCTAGAAATTATGACAAAAGGCGTGCATTTTAAATATTTGGCTTAAAAAGTATACCAGTTGTTAAATTTTGAAAGTATTTTTCGAAATAAACAAATAATTCATTTTTGGCGAATGGAAAATCTGTTCTGGTTGGATTCAAGTTGCACTACAATGTGTAATAATACTTTTAAATAACGTCGTTTCATCGTCGACGTTTCATTGTCACAATAAACATTGTACTACAGTATACACTTAAATAAATAGTTATTATGTTATTATTCAAGTTTTTGCATAGCAATTTTTCAATAAAGATTTATATTATGAGTTTGCACCACTCAACGGTATAAAGATGCACGTGCGTCGTTTTTTTTTAGGTGCAAAAAATCGCCTTGGCGACTTTCAGGAAAATGTATTTTTTTCCCCGCCAAGCGTCTTCACCACATTATGGCCTCCGAATTTGTACAAATCACAGAAAGTGCTATATTTTTTTTTCATTCCGTCTTCTTCCACTTTGTTTTTGTCACGTCCTTTTAAACAACAAGTCTTTTGTTGTTTAATCCTTTTAAATTATGCTGCTTAGAGCGCCATCTATCGTAAAAATTTAACCAGATTACAGATTTGTTTTGGGATTTATTGCTATTCGGTAGTAATTAGATTTGGTTAAAAAAAAACACTTCGATGAATGGTATTGTAAAAAAAAACAATTAAATTAAGGAAAACAAACTTTTATATCTAAAACTACATGTCGAGACTGATAAACCCCATTTACGGTATTGGTATAAATTTCATATGTTAATAAATTATAATTGTAATCACCGCTAATGACATTTGAACCTTTAAAAATGAGAACCAACGTAACTGAAGTTCGTCAATACGGATGTAACAATCGTTACTAGAGGGCGCAGCAATCCCACACAAACCGAAGTTAAAACCTCGGAATTAAACCGCCATATTTCACGAGAAAAGAAAAACTCAGGAAGAAAGAAGTGACTGAGAAAGTTTCTTTTCATTCCGTCTTCTTCCACTTTGTTTTATGTCACGTCCTTTCTCACCCGGATGCTGCAAACGATTTCTGTCAGACGTTTCTCTTTGCGTTCTTTTTTTTATATTTTTGTTCTTATTTTACTTGGTAATCCATTTTCGTTTGCCTAAGGTCGCTAATTTATCAAGTTGGAAAGAAAGTCTGTTCGGAGTTTGGTTTATTGCAATGCAAGACTTTAACGTGCGTAACTAGGGACAGTTTTGCCCCACTACGGTGCCAAAAATCCACTTTATCATCATTCAATACAAATTTTGTAATACATTTGTAATTTGCATCGTTCAAATTACCCAGGTCAGAGAACGAAAAAAAAAACTCTTCAAAACTATAATTAAACGATTTAATTACTTTTGTATAATTCTTTATTTAAAATTGTTACAGATCACAGTAAAAACTCTTATATTATAAATCTCGGAAAAACTACTCACTTGCTTAAGGTAATAACACTTTCAGATCAATTTCACAGCTTAAATGTTTCTCGCAAAGAATCTAAATGTTGCAAAACTTATATTGGTAAGGGCTATCTTCCCTGGATACTGAACCAAGGTTTTTTTTTATAAAAAATCGTGGGATTTTGGAATGTTGATGAAAGTTTGAAAATAAAATGGGTACTATTAACTTTAAAATCTAAACAAGTTATTTCATTAGTTAAAAAAAATGAGCAATTTCATTGGTTGCATTTTACTAACAATGTATGAAGCCGGCTTTATCGTATCATAATCTTCTGATAAAACTAGAACAGAATAGCTTTCAATGGTTTCTTATGGATCTAGAATTGGCCCCGCGATTTGGATAATCGGCGGAATGGCTTAACACGGGTTCCTATGGCACCGTAGTGGGGCGGAACTGTCATATTTACCCTACTTGCGTAGAACCACAGAACTGAGTAGAAGAGTCAACAAAACAAAATATCATCTGAACCAACCAAAAGTTTTCCAACTACATTGATGTTTTGGTAATGCTTTGCATACTTGATATTTAATCGAATAAAAACCGATTAAAGTTTTTTTTTTAAAAATATCTGGAAAATAAACAAGTTGCATAATTCTAAAATAGAAGATTCTCTAAATAGTAGCAGAAGGAAAACACGATTACTTTGAAAGTGAAATCAAAACAGCAATGAAAACGCAGAAAATGTAAAAATTAAAACAGGAGAGTTACATCAACTGGAACAATCTTCAAAAATAACTTTCGGGGAATATTTTGATTGCATTGGGTTTATCAGTGATACGCCAATGTGTACAAAAATTGCCGCCCTCGGGCAATAGACTGTGCCTCAAAATTATGAGATCACGTTTCTTAAAACTAATTATTTGATAAACTAAAGGTATAAAAATAAAGTTTTAATAAACATAGCAACTGAAAGTTTTAAGTATTACCCAATTAATACCTTTATACCAAATAATCAATTTTAACTAGGAAAAAGTGACATAAATTACCACCACTAATTCAGATATTATGCAAGTTACTTAGAATAATTTTTACAATTTTCCATTTGATTCTATAATATCTGCTGACAAATTTTTAAATCAATTCTCCTGTCATTGGAGAATTGCTAGTTAAATAGTTGATTGAGCACAGAACTTACGAAAATAAGCCTATGAAAGTCATATTTTTAAAGTATGAGCATTTTTCGTCGAAGTTTTCAGGTAGTGCAATCTTAGAAAAAGTTTCGATTTCTCACAATATGGTTTATTTTTTCCCATACGTTTGGATCATTGGCTGAAGCTGAAACGTAAACAGAATCGTGTCAGACCTTGTGATGCAGGGTTTTGCAGTTTAAATTTATTGGTAGAACAAACAGTATTTGACTCTGACATCCCCCCGTTTTCAGCACCTGGCTGCGCCGTGTTTTGTTGCCGCGTAATATGAATTAGATAAAGATTATGGAATCCTTAGCTCTGGATGCATTATCTGCAGCGAGAGTGTTTACACCGTCACAGCTACGTCAAACGTTGTCTTTTACGCCATACAAAAACCACCCGGCAGCAAATTCGTCCTATTTGGAATGACTACGCCTATAGTGACGTCACAGCAAATAAAAACATTGTCTGCAACCCCACAAAGAAACCATGCCCCGCCTTGTTCAAATCGTTCATTAAATGTATTTATTCTACTATCACTAGCACAAATCTGTTTAAGATGGCTGGGAGATTAAAACAAGGGCCTTTTCAATGATAAGCGAAAGTGACCCCCCCCTCCCCCCCGCCTTATAATTTGTTTGTTTATTTATTTTGTAGCGTCACACTGAAACTATTAACTGAGGGTCTCATAATTTAGAACAGCGGTCAAGTAGCGAGGCCGACACCTAAGCTGGCACCCAACGCAACTTTAATCGTAAGCTACATCCGGACTTTGTGAAACAACAGATTTCACGTGCACCAGTTCCTTACACACGGCGCTATTTATTGGTTTTTTTTAAGCCCAGCATGATCTGTTTATAGGATGACAATAGGACGGAAAAAAAAACTTCGTAAGGTATTTTCTGTGGCACCACGTTTTAACCCAGCTCGCCCCGCCTGCGCATTTATTTAAATTTATTTCATTTCGTTTAGTTTTATCTCATTTTTATTTGGCGGCAAATTTCATCGGCTTGGCGTCTTTTAAGAGGGATTGTCAGTTCCATAGAGCTAATGCATTAGTTTTGGAATCACAACTTCCGCAGAAGTACTGCTTTGCCACGTTAGCCCTTTTTCCCCAGGTATGGAAATCAACATAACATCGAAATGAAACAAATTTGAAACGAAAATGTTATCTAGTTATATCTTTTTGAAGTTTTAAAATTCCAAAAATATACAGGAGATGGCGAGACTATTTTAAAACCTTGTCAAATAACCGGATGTTGTTGTTGCTTTTTCAATTTTGTTTTAAATTGTTGTTATGATGATTCCCATACCTGGTGAAAATGGGATACCATGGCTAAGCAATTCTTTTGTAAAAGTTATGATTTCAAAACTAATGCATTCGCTCTATGGGACTGACCGTCCCTCTTAAAACGTCTTAACTTTTTCTTTCACCCGTCTCAATAGCATTCTTCCCTCCGTACTACACAAACGAATAAAATATACTTTCTCGGTTTCAACTGGTGATATTTATAACCGGCAGCAGGCGATATTTCGCAACCCAATAGCCAATGTGACAGCAGCAAACGATCCACCGTGCAGGGGGATGGAAGTGACAGACGACCGCCCAGACATTCGAAACGGAACTCACCCGTTCGCCCGCGCACCGATCCCAACCGAGCGGCATTCTGATGTAGCTCTAATGCGACGATCATTCACCTACTGATTTCACCTAACATCATCACTAACCTAACTGATCATTCACCTAAGGGTAGGTAGGTACATATATATTCCGGCTTGGTGCTGATCAGAGACCCGCTATAAGCCTCGTAAGTAAGACAGACACAGAAAGAATTTTACTGCACAGAGAAGGAAGTACACCCAGGGCGAAGGCGGGATCGACCGCACCCGTTTACAGCGCGCAGACTGCTAGCGTAATGGTCTGCTATGCAAACCACTCGGCATCCGGCCTCATTCACCTAACCTAACCTGATTTTGGCATTTCTTCAACGGCGAACTGAGATGAGAACAGAATTCGAAATCCTAGTCAAACCTCGCGGCCGTAGGGAGCTTAGTGGTCAGAGTCTCGGTCCCGCGATCGAGTCCCGGTACCACTGAAGACTTACCGAGTATATGCGGAGTACGTGCTCGTTAAATGTGTTGGGTCCGAAAGTCATGTGGTCGGTCATTTCGCAGTTTACCACGGGTACAGGTCCCTGGAGACTATTTCCCTCCCCTTCAGGGACATGTCTAAATTGTAGAGGTGGCGATAGATGGCAGCATCTGTCTTGTATGTGTGTGTATGTCGTGTCCGTCCTCCTTGACGAAGGTTTATAAGCGGGTCTTTGTGACCAAGCACACAAGCCTGAAAATATATGTTTACCAACCAACCAACCTCGCGAGAAAGTTTAATTAAAACTAAAGGACATCAGCTTAACACTTGTTTTTAAGATAAAGTTGCTATTAAAAAATGAAAAAGTACATTTTATTATTAAGAAGGTTTTGTTATTACATAAAAATAAAATAACATTATATATATTAAAGTACAAAAAACTCACAAAGGTTAAAATTTATTCAATAGATGCCATTTTATAACCAAATTATAAATTCGAGATACGTACTTTACATGATTTACTACACTTCATATTAAACCTTTGTTTATAACTCGACTCGTGTTTAACGTCATAAGCATCGGGGTCCCTAGAATCACGCTTTAAAAGGGTTGAATTGCATCAAATTAAGAAGGGGGTCATTTTAGGCTTGCTTTCACCGCCCGAGTCGGTTTAGGGCCAAGAAAGAAAGCCGAGTAAATAATGATGACTTCAGAACTGTGTGTCAGTAAAAATAATAATAATCTTTATTATTACATGAAGAAAAAATATCGAAGAAACAATATAAAAATACTATGGGACGCCTAGGGAAAAAATCCCGTACAAGCCAACAAAAACATATATAGTTAAAATTGAACAAAAACAAACACAGAAACAAAAAAGTTAGAATATAATGTGGCAAAACATTTCAAATGTTCAATTTCAAATAAAAAAAAGCATTTTAAATTTTCAATTTCAAATCAAAGAAACATTCCAAATGTCAAATTTCATAATTTCGCAACTGCATAAAAGTAATTATATCGTATCATTTTTTTTACTGGACAAATTTGTCCACCATTTTATGAACTGGGATTGGGACATAAGCAGTCCGATTCCGAAACCATAACTCTAATGGGAGAGAAAATTTAGTGCAGACGACTTTCGCGTCCATTAATGGGGGGGGGGGGGGAGGGGACAACAAAGCAGACGATTCAACAGATCCCCCTCCCCCCACTTCGAACAAATAATGGACTCCCTTGTAGAAGGGCCCCAGTGGGGTGAGGCGTCACGCCGAGGAGGTTACCGTAGCAGGTTCTGTCATTGTCCAGCCATGCTTTAAATGAACGGCGGGAGTAACAAAACGCTACCCATAAATAAAGCCATGTGTACATAGATTGTGAAGCCAAGTGACTTAGTTGCATAACTTAACTACTCTAAGTACGTTAAATATGCTTTAAAGTCCCAACGCTGCGTGCGATGTCGCCCTCAACAGTTGCGTTGGTTGCCTACTCTGGTGTCGGCTCGTCACTTGACTGCGGTTCTAAATGACGACGGCCGTCACCAATAGCCTTCGTGTAGCTCTAGTGCGACGATAATTCAAACTACACTAAACTTATCTAATGGTAAAAAGAGGCCCGGTGGGTTAGTTTTAGTGCTTTGCCGTGCCACAGGTCCGGGGATCGAGTCCCGAATTGGGCGAGGTAGACTCATCCCTTAAGTGGGTCGATAAAATGAGGACCCAGCATGCTTGGGAACTAAACGCTGGGGGTCCCGCGTGAGGTAGACCACCTTACCAGGACGAAGACCTAGCACTCCAGAGCCCTTGATAAGTAAGCTGAATTGGGCACGGCAGGCCTTGGCCCACTAACGGGTTGTTGAGCCGAAAAGTTTAGTTTTAGCTTCCACACTACGTTTATAACGTAAAAAGTGGAAGGTTTTATAATCGTTCAGTCCGTCTGTCTGTCCGTCCGTCCGTCACCCACTTTCACAGAAAGAACCACAAGTCCCACAGACAAGTGGGATACGTCATTTTGAAGCAAAAAATCAGATAAGGCTACATTCAAAATTTCATTAAGAAATTTAAATTAGAAGTTTCGTTAAAATTTAAATAACTAAAAATTTAATCTAAATTGAACATGCAAATTCCATTTTTATTCAATATTTTCACTGTTGCCATCCACGAGTCCCACAGGCAAGTGGGATACGTCATTTTGAAGCAAAAAATCATGTTAGGCTACATTCCAAATTTCATTGAAAAATTTTAATTAGAAGTTTATTTAAAATTTAAATAACTAAAAATTTAATCTACATTGAAATAACATGCAAATTCTATTTTTATTCAATATTTTCACTGTTGCCATTTCGTTAAACGCACGAGAAACTTTATTTAAAATAAAAACTTTTGAAAGAAAATTTATTTATGTGATATAATTCAGTTTGGATTGTTGTAATATCACAATAAAGTTCTTTTGATGGTTCATTATATATGTATGTAGAAAGATGCATAGAGAATTCTAACTTGGCATAAAAAAAAATTGCAAAGTTTCGATTTTATTTTTAAAGCATCAATTGTACTAAATTTTATATTTTTTTAGCTGTAAATTAATTTAACAAACTATAAATAAGTGAATTTTCGAAAGTAATGTAAATTGGAAATTGTGGCGACACAAAGATATTTATTAAAAAAGATTACATCATTATTTTTTCAAACTTCAAACAAATTTAGCAAACGATAAAGTCTAATTATTAAATCTGAGAAAGAAGATTAATGAAAATAGTTAATTTTGGCGTTTTATTAGAATTAAATCACAATTGCCATCGCAACAATCGCTCGAGAACCTTTAATTCTTTTAGACAATAAAATAAAATAAATTTATTTTTGCGACATCGATCAGTTTGAAATGACGTCAAATATATTTCACTACGAGATTCTTTGTATGATGATATGAAATATTTTCATTCTATATAAAGCGAGAAATATTACATATTT
The DNA here is from genome assembly GCA_019343175.1 of Oedothorax gibbosus. NCBI lineage: Eukaryota > Metazoa > Arthropoda > Arachnida > Araneae > Linyphiidae > Oedothorax > Oedothorax gibbosus. The sequence continues at coordinate 1,183,295 of CM033275.1, read as the reverse complement.
ATTCTTTGAAATATAATTTTTTGTTCAAACGATAAGTAATAATTATTGAATTTTCCAAATACAATAAATGAAACTAGCAAAATTTAGCATGTAAATGTTTAATATAGAATTAATACTGTGTTTAACCCCTTTTTACCTGTTAAACGCGACTGTTGTGTGGAAGCAGGTTGAAATAACATTGATTGAGGCTTGTGTGGGTTTACAAGGCTTGCTTGGCGACTTTCTGACGACTTCAATTTGTTTCTTGCAAACATCTCCATCTTCTTCTATGAGATTCTTCGCATGTTGATATGAAATATTTTCATTCTATTTAAAAGCAAGGAATAATACATATTTATTCTTTAAAATATAGATTAATTTTTGCAAACGTTAAATAATAATTATTGAATTTTTGAAATAAAATTTAAATGAAACTAGCCAAATTTATTTATTCAATATTTTCACTGTTGCCATTTCGTTAAACGTACGAGAAACTTTATTCAAAATAAAAATAAAAACTTTTGAAAGAATATTTATTTATGTGATATAATTCAGTTTGGATTGTTGTAATTTCACAATAGAGTTCTTTTGATGGTTCATTATATATGCAGGATAAGATGCATAAATAATTCTAACTTTGCATAAAGAATATTTTTAACGCATCAATTGTATTAATTTATTCTTTCTCTTATTTGTATTCTTTGCATAAAGAATATTTTTAACGCATCAATTGTATTAATTTATTCTTTCTCTTATTTGTATTCTTTGCATAAAGAATATTTTTAACGCATCAATTGTATGAATTTATTTTTCGAACTGTAAACTAGTGGCTACTAAAAGATATTTATTAAAAAAATATATAATTATTCTTCAAACTTAAAAAAAAAATAGGAAACGATAAAGATTAATTATTAAATCTGCAAAAGAAGATTAAAGAAATTAGTTATTTTTGGAATTACAACTCGCTAAAGGCGCTGTTTGGCGAATTTCTTTCTGTGGTGTAAAAATAGTGTTTCCTGCTGAGCACAAATGTTGTGTGAAAGCGGTTTAAGTGACAGATTCTGTAACAAACCAACTTGTTTAAATATTAGGGGATCGGACAACCCCATACCTCGATTGGGCTTGCTAATGATAAGTCTATGGGAAAAAAGGATTTTTTTTTCTGATGAAAAGCAATTAATTTATAAGAACATTTTGATGCGTTTTTTTACTTCATAAAACTACAATTAAATTGTTTTTTGTAAGGCTACTATTGGCGAAGGGAGTTATAATTTAAAACCACGGTCAAGTGACGAGCCGACACCAGTGTAGGCACCCGCTTCGCAACTTTTAGGAGCTATTTTTAATTCAGCTACGTTATTTTTTTATTTTAATAGGTTTTACATTATAATTGTCCAGCGTATTTAAATTATTTCCTCATAAAATAAAAGTAATTTTTAAAAAAATTGCAATATTCGGACAGGCAGTGAATATACTGCTAGTTTTATATTGCTGCCGCACATATTCCTGATCTACATAAGAGAAACATCTTCATACAAATCGGTAATTTCTGCTGTATCTTCTTTTAATCTATACAATTATTTACATACCTAGGGTAGGGTGAGGTAAAATGGGTCCCTTTATAAAGACCCCATTGTAACTTAATATAGAATTCATTTTTCTGAACCAATTTTTATAATAATATTTAATTAGGGGTATTTGAAACATATTTCATAAGATAAAAGTTTAATTTCGTGAATCTGGCAACCATAAAGAATCCTTTTATAAGCAGTAAAATGTGGTGAGAAAACAACCATCTAACTTTCTAATTTCGGAAAAGAAAACACTTCCATCTTGCAGTGTAATTTATTTATATCATAGAAGTACATACTAGGCAACACCTCAGGCCAACCAGTTAAGAAAAATATTGATTTCCTTTTTTATTATTTCAATTTACTTTGGATGGGGTAAAACGGGTCATACTTAGGCTTAGCTCTTTTGAAGCAACTTTTTGAAAGTTTAAGAGCAGATCATGCTGTGAAGGTCTTTAAATGTGCAGGATTGTTTACTCCTGATAGTAAAGCAGTAGAGTATATGATGTGGTTGACTGAAAGAATGCCGGATGTCCCATCATTGAACGCAGTTATATTACATGATCCAGGTATTTCAGATGATGCAGCCGTCCCATCAACTGGTTCAACGTTCCATCAGCTGGTTCAACACCAGCTACATCAAATACAATTGCCAACCTGCCTTCTTGTTCAACACAAGCCACACTAAATTAAATTTCCACCCTACCTTCCTGTCAACACCAGCTATGTCGGATACTCTTGGAGCGCTTAGTTCAATTCAAAAAGCAAATCTTTTATCTTCTCCATTTAAAGATCTCAAATGTGCTATCCTGACAACTCTGTCGCCTATGCCGTGAAGTCTTACGAAGGCAGTGATAGCCAACTCTAAAAAGAAGAGAAAAAAGTTCGAGATAAAGTTTGCGAAGTAATGACTTAAACAGAAGTGATGGAGCATTTACAAGAAGAAGAACTTCAACGAATGGTAAAAAAACCCGAGAAAATTAAGAATTTGGGTTTTTCTTTCAAAACCTAAACGAAAGAAACCAGAGTAAAAAACAAAGCCACCTAAACCCAAGATTGTTGACGATAGCCAGCAGCTTTGGACTGGGAAATAGGTGGTAGTTGAATACAAAGGGAAAAAGCATATTTAATAATTTGTTGGTCAAATTACGCTTATTGATGCGAATGATTTAAATGCAAATAAGTTTAAAAAATCCAGTATAGGAAACTTTTATGTTTTTCCAGATAAAGGGGACGGGGGTAGTGTACAAAAGTCCCATGTTATGAGAGTCTTGGAAGAGCCGTTTTGTAACAACCGCAAACAATATTATTTCGAAAATTTAACATTGTAATTATGTATCATTAAATTTATTTTATGTGTTCTATTTTATGAAAAAAATGTCATGCATTTTGGTTGTAATTGGTTACTTTTACTACCACTATTTTTTTTAAAGCCAAATTCAAGTTTCAAAAATCTAGTTTACAATTTTTTTTATTTCTATTGTATCTTTTTTAGTATTTTAACAATTGAAGAACAAAATAACATGCTTTTTTCTTTAGGATCGCTATTTACGACATGGTGTATATGCACTTTTTTTTCGCAAGACTTTTAATTTCGCGATCGTAAACATTTAAGCCAAATATTTGTTTCACGCCTCAAATAATAATAACTATTACAAAAGATTTAATAATTTATTGCAGTTACAAATACTTTTATTGACAACTTCCTTACAGATATTCTTCGAAAACTGTACGTGTACAACAATTTCTTGAATATAAAGCAATAATATTACTGATAGAATGTAGCGCATTCACTTAAAATATACGAACTTCTCGGGCAAAAAGAAGTTCTGACTTGCATTCTTTTTGTAAAAGTATGTTTTTTATGTTAACTACCCTCGAAATTTTTCTACGTTCAGAACTGTTCACTACATACAATTCGCAAAATTTTCTGTTTGGAAAATAACTGGTACCTACATGTTCTCAAAAACTACAGCTAGCGAAAAAAAAGTTGATAAAATGTAGTATAGGTTGGTTACAATTGATGGCGTCACTACCACTATTTATTTTTTAAATTTAAGTATTTCATAAATGATATTTCCAAATCTTTAAGCATTTTCAACGATGAAGCTTAATTAAAGCGAATTCTTTAAATGAGGGATTCGTAAGTTGAATGAAAAATACTTTCCACAATTTGAAACGTTAACCTTAATGAAAATATCAAATGCATCAATCCTAATTGGGAACAGTATACACTTTATGTTACCCCCAATATTAATACGTTTTTCACTATTATATTCGAAAAAATTATGTGTCTTTCTACCTAGGGAAAAACTGTAAAAAGAATTATTAATTTTTCCAACTTACACTGGTGCTGAGCACATAATATGCATTAAAAAAGAATTTTTTTAAAAAATATTCAAGAAAGGAACTAAAGACTACTGATTTACTGAGAAAAACTAGAATATTCGGTTGGTCCAATGAAAAGGAAATAGCTTTTTTTTTACGAGCAAACCTCGGATGTAGCGAGGAATATTTTTCTGTTTTACAAAATCTCTATTGGCGACTGAAACTTTAAAGACCCTTCGAAAACTCACCTTCACCTCTTTTTACGTTCAATTACCTCATATCCCTTTACAACCTGAGCTATACAATTGGGCGGGTATAAAAGAGAATATTCAAGCTCTTCAAAAATATTGATACCGACGCAGCTGACTTGTATCAGTCGTTTATTTGTATAAAAAAAATGACGTAGTTCGTAAGGAGTTGTTGGCATTGATGCTGTTTAAGGTAACTTTTTTGATAAAACTCTTAACATTTAGTCTCATAACCTTAAATCAGCGCCATCTGACGGGGTCTTAAAGGGATATGAAATATAAGGTAATGAAAGTATTGCAATGGTTTTGGAAAGAAGAACTTTGAACACGAAAGTTTTGGAGGGTGCTGATTCTAAAAAAGTGGTTTTTACACATTGGACTATAAAAAGCTGGTATGTTTCAGTGTAAATATAGTCAAATTTCAAATGCAAGGTCGCAAACTTTCTATCATTTTTACTGTAGTGGAACTAATTATTTTTAAAGAAATTATATTTTTTTATTTGAATATTCATTTTTTCCAAACTAAAGGTGCAACCTCGTCACTTGACCGCTGTTCAAACTTACGAGACATTCCTGAGTCATAATTCTAATCGGGAAATAACTAGGTTCATAACAGTAAATATCGCCAACAATCGTTTCTACACTAGATTTATACACATTAGAAAAATAATCGCTAAACACAGCATCCAGCTATAATTTAAGCTTCTAAAAGCCAAAATCAACTATTTTCCTTAATATTCTTTCACAAATTAACTTAATGTTATTTATCGTCTGCTCGATTTATTTGTAGTTCGAAGAATAATTAAATATTTATTAATAACAAAAATAATGAAACTACTCCAAACTGCATTAAAAATATAAATGTAAATTAAAACTAAGCAGAATTGTATGCAAAAAAATATGTGTTGCCGCTTTCTTGGTAAACAATTAATGAACAATCAAAGAATTACATTGTGCTACATTTTATGACTTCATTCCAAAATTATTCATGAAAAAATTATTTTGCCTCAAATATTTTTAAATAAAGTTTCTCATGCCATTGTTGATTTGGCAACAGTGATTTAAATGACTCGAAACTGAATTTCAATGCTAATTCAATGGGAAATTCGCCAACAGATAGTAGATTTATGTACGTCCGGACGTACAGACAGGCGGACAAAAAGTATGAAAGTTGGGTCCATGAGGTCATAGCTTTCTAACAAAAAAAAAAAAGAATTTTTCAGATCCGAATGATAGAACCTATTTTGGAAGAGGGGGTACGGACAGACAGACGGACATCGACCGCAAGTCAATACGTACTTTTTCATTTTTTTTTAATTCTTTCGAATTAAAAAAAAAAAGTAGGCTAAATAGAAAGCCACCTAAACCCAAGATTGTTGACGATAGCCAGCAGCTTTGGACTGGGAAATAGGTGGTCGTTGAATACAAAGGGAAAAAGTCTATTTAATAATTTGTTGGTCAAATTACGCTTATTGATGCGGATGATTTAAATGCAAATAAGTTTAAAAAATCCAGTATAGGAAACTTTTATGTTTTTCCAGATAAAGGGGACGGGGGTATTGTACCAAAGTCCCATGTTATGAGAGTCTTGGAAGAGCCGTTTTGTAACAACCGCAAACAATATTATTTCGAAAATTTAACATTGTAATTATGTATCATTAAATTTATTTTATGTGTTCTTGAAAAAATGTCATGCATTTTGGTTGTAATTGGTTACTTTTACTACCACTAATTTTTTAAAGCCATTTCAAGTTTCAAAAATCTAGTTTACAAATTTTTTTATTTCTGTTGTATCTTTTTTATTATTTTAACAATTGAAGAACAAAATAACATGCTTTTTTCTTTAGGATCGCCATTTACGACATGGTGTATATGCACTTTTTTTTCGCAAGACTTTTAATTTCGCGATCGTAAATATTTAAGCCAAATATTTGTTTCACGTCTCAAATAATAATAACTATTACAAAAGATTTAATAATTTATTGCAGTTACAAATACTTTTATTGACAACTTCCTTACAGATATTCTTTGAAAACTGTACGTGTACAACAATTTCTTGAATATAAAGCAATAATATTACTGATAGAATGTAGCGCATTCACTTAAAATATACGAACTTCTCGGGCAAAAAGAAGTTCTGACTAAGGTGGAACTATTAAGAAAGGTGGCTATTAAGAAAGGTGTACCTCAGGGCTCAATTTTGGGCCCGTTGCTATTTATAATTTTTATTAATGATTTTTGTAATCTGTCACTATTTGGGAAATTAATCACATATGCAGACGATACCGTTTTGGTATATTCAAGTAAAAACTACAATTTATTGAAAGAAATGATAAACTCCGATCTAATAAAAGTTAAAAATTGGTTTCAACAAAATGACTTAATTATTAATAGTGATAAAACTAAATATATAAATTTTAATATGATCGCTGGTCATGCAGTAGACTTAACTCTTAAATATCATATCTTATGCCAAGGAAATGCCTCAAATTGTGAATGTCCTCTTATGAACCGAGTAGAAAATATAAAATATCTTGGACTATATGTGGATCAAACATTTAAATGGAAATTACATGTAAAAAAGGTAAATGATAAGCTACGTTTTGGTATTTATGCATTTTATTACTTAAAAAATAGTATCAGTAAAACATTTTTAAAACAATTATACTTTGCGTTTATACAATCAATAATACAATACGGCATAACCTCATGGGGTGGTGACTACTTAAATAATATCAGACCTTTAATAAATACTCAATCCAGATTGATTCGAATGTTAAACTGTGAACCAGAAAATTTTGATAACCCGATTTTGACTATAAGAAAATTATACGTATACAATAGTCTTCTATATTTATATAAAAACAGATCGTTTTGCACCCCTAAAGACCCTGTGAACTACAATTTAAGAAATTCAACTATTTACAATATACCTAAAGCAAATAAAGAAATATTCCACAAAAGCTTTATGTATTTAGCACCAAAATTTTGTAACTCTCTGCCTGAACAAATAGTAAGTTTAACTCATAAGAATACATTTAGAAAAGAAATTAAGCGTCACATCTTAAATATTGATGAAGAGATTCTTTTCAAATCTGTGATTTAATTAAAAAATAAATTGTATCACGTTCTGTCAACTGAATTATATATTATATATTGTTATTTGTTTTGTAAATCCAATAGTGAAGTTATGTATTTTACCGTTCTGTAATATGTTTGTGTATCTCGTGTGTCCGATCTTTTGCCAGATTTTAGTTTTTGTTTTGTTATATTTTTTGTTGTTTTGTTCCCCTTTTGTTAGAGTATAATCTGAAATGCTGCTTTTAATTTTCCTTGATAATTTTGATTGTATAATTTTATGTGTTGTCTGTAAGGGCCCGGGGGCCCCTTGGCAACCAATATTTTCGGTTTTGAAAATAAAGTTCTTTTCCTTCTTTCTTCTTTCTTTCTTTCTTGACTTGCATTCTTTTTGTAAAAGTGTGTTTTTTATGTTAACTACCCTCGAAATTTTTCTACGTTCAGAACTGTTTACTACATACAATTCGCAAAATTTTCTGTTTGGAAAATAACTGGTACCTACATGTTCTCAAAAATTGCAGCTAGCGAAAAAAAAAGTGGATAAAATGTAGTATAGGTTGGTTACAACTGATGGCGTCACTACCACTATTTATTTTTAAAATTTAAGTATTTCATAAATGACAAAAAGTATGAAAGTTGGGTCTCTGAGGTCAAAGTTTTCTAACAAAAAAGGAATTTTTAAGATCCGATTGATAGAACCAATTTTGTAAGGGGGGTACGGACGAACAGACGGTCATCGACCGCATGTCAATACCTACTTTTTCATTTTTTTAATTCTTTCGAATTAAAAAAAGAAAAGTAGGCTAAAAATGACGTAGTTCTTAAGGAGTTGTTGGCATTGATTCTGTTTAAGGCAACTTTTTCTATAAAACTCTTAACATTTAGTCTCTTAACCTTAAATCAGCGCCATCTGACGGGGTCTTAAAGGGATATGAAATATAAGTTAATGAAAGTATTGCAATGGTTTCGAAAAGAAGAACTTTGTACACGAACGTTTTGGAGGGTGCTGATTCTAAAAAAGTGCTTTTTACGCATTGGACTATAAAAAAGCTAGTATGTTTCAGTGTAAATATAATCAAATTTCAAATGCTAGGTCGCAAAAACTTTCTATCATTTTTACCGTAGTGGAACTAATTATTTTTAAAGAAATTATATTTTTTTATTTGAATATTCATTTTTTCCAAACTAAAGGTGCAACCTCGTCACTTGACCGCTGTTCAAACTTACGAGACATTCATGAGTCATAATTCTAATCGGGAAATAACTAGGTTCATAACAGTAAATATCGGCAACAATCGTTTCTACACTAGATTTATACACATTAGAAAAATAATCGCTAAACACAGCATCCAGCTATATTTTAAACTTCTAAAAGCCAAAATCAACTATTTTCCTTAATATTCTTTCACAAATTAACTTAATGTTATTTATCGTCTGCTCGATTTATTTGTAGTTCGAAGAATAATTGATGAGCTTAGTGGAAGAACGTGCTAAGTGACATTTCTGAAAAAATTGAGATTTTTGTGTCAATGAAAATATTACTAACTTCTTTAACGATTACAAGTTTCCTCTTTTTCACAAACTTTAAGTTTAGTATATTTTTTACGCTTTAGAAGTACCGTTTTCAACATATCTGAGTGCAAGCGAAAAACTTTAAAGCTCATTTTCTCGTTTTCACCTTTTTGTCACTTAGCACGTTCTTCCACTGAGCTCTTCAATTAAATATTTATTAATAACAAAAATAATGAAACTACTCCAAACTGCATTAAAAATATAAATGTAAATTAAAACTAAGCAGAATTGTATGCAAAAAATATGCGTTGCCGCTTTCTTAGTGAACAATTAATGAACAATCAAAGAATTACATTGTGCTACATTTTATGACTTCATTCCTAAATTATTCATGAAAAAATTATTTTGCCTCAAATATTTTTAAATAAAGTTTCTCATGCCATTGTTGATTTGGCAACAGTGATTTAAATGACTCGAAATTGAATTTCAATGCTAATTCAATGGGAAATTCGCCAACAGATAGTAGATTTATGTACGTCCGGACGTACAGACAGACGGACAAAAAGTATGAAAGTTGGGTCCATGAGGTCATAGCTTTCTAACAAAAAAAAAGAATTTTTCAGATCCGAATGATAGAACCTATTTTGGAAGGGGGGTACGGACAGACAGACGTACATCGACCGCAAGTCAATACGTACTTTTTCATTTTTTTTAATTCTTTCGAATTAAAAAAAAAAAGTAGACTAAATAGAAAGCCACCTAAACCCAAGATTGTTGACGATAGCCAGCAGCTTTGGACTGGGAAATGGGTGGTCGTTGAATACAAAGGGAAAAAGTCAATTTATGAATTTTTTTTGTCAAATTACGCTTATTGATGCGGATGATTTACATGGAAATAAGTTTTAAAAAAATCTAGTATAGGAAACTTTTATGTCTTTCCTGATAAAGGGGACGGGGGTATTGTAGAAAAGTCCCATGTTATCAGAGTCTTGGAAGAGCCGTTTTGTAACAACCGCAAACAATATATTTCGAAAATTTAACATTGTAATTACGTATCATTAAATTTATTTTATGTGTTCTGGGCCAACACTTCTTATTCTTTCACTTTACACTTCTTATGTATTTCTTAATAAATATATCATTATATACTCATCATTTTGTGTTATGGCACATTTTACCGCAGGTGTGACTCATTTTACCCCATGGTGGGGTAAAATAAGTCACGACTTATGCAAGTAAGTTCAATACATTTATAATTTTTAAAAAAATTACTAAAACTACTGTAAAATGTGCTGAAAGAATGCAATGTTAAGTTGCAATCTAAAAAAAAAATTGAAAAATATTATGGTTTTATTGCCAGAGAACTTTAAAATTGAAAATAGATAAAATGTGACCCATTTTACCCCACCTGACTCTATATTTTGCATAAAATTGACCTTAGATTTACTATTTCAAAACCCTAGTACCCTAAATACTAGTATTACTTTCTCTTTTAAGAAACAACTAATTCACATGTGATGTTTTCCCTCTAATTAAAACAAAGAAACTTTTTCCTAAATTTTTAATAATTTATTGCAGAATTACAAATTCTGCTCTCTTGACAATTTTCTTTTTTAGAGCTTTTCCTTGAAAACTTGAACAAATCCTTACTATTTTAGCCCCCATGAACAAATATTTCTTGAATATAAAGCAATAATATTACTAATAGAATGCAGAGTATTCACTTAAAATATACGAACTTTCCGGGGAAAAAGAAGTTTACTTAAAATTCTTTATGGAAAAGCATTTTTTATATTTTTAACTATTTTCGAAATCTTTCTACTTTCGCATCTGTTTAGATAAAATTCTCAGAATTTTCAACTTGGGAAAACGCTGATATCTACACTTTCCCGAAAATTACGACTCGCGAAAAACGGTGTATTTACAGTATAAAAAATTTAGATGGCTTCACTACCACTATTTATATTTTAAATTTAAGTATTAATAAAATATTATTTTATAATTGTTACTTTCTAGTTGTTTTTTTAGGTAAAATTAATGCGAATCCTTTAACTGAGGGATTCGTAAGTTGAATGAAAAACGTTAACCTTAATGAAAATATCAAATGCATCAATCCTAATTGGGAAACAGTATACATTTTATGTTACCAATATTAATCCGTTTTTCACTATTATATTCGAAAATATCATGTGTCTTTCTACGTAGGGAAGAATTGTTACTTTTTTAAAGTTACACTGTATGCTGAGCACCTAATATGCAGTAAAAAGGATTTTTTTAAAAAAATATTCAAGAAAGGAACTAAAGACTACTGATTTACTGAGAAATCCAGAATATTCGGTTGGTCCAATGAAAAGAAAATAGGGTTTTTTTAACGAGCAAATCTCCGATGTAGCGAGGAATATTTTTCTGTTTTACAAAATTTCTATTGGCTGAAACTTTATAAAGACCGTTTCTTCGAAAACTCATCTTCACCTCTTTTTATGTTCAATTACCTCATATCCCTTTACGACCTAAGCTATACAATTGTGCGGGTATAAAAGAGAATGTTCAAGCTCTTCAAAAATATTGATACCGACACAGGTGACATGTATCAGTCGTTTATTTGTATAAAAACAAGAAGTTCTTAAAGAACTAAAATAGCCTACTTTCCTGTTACTTAAATACTTACTGAAATTCTAATAGGAAAACAACTAAGTTCCTAACAGTAAATATCATCAACAACCGTTTCTACACTAGATTTATACACATTCGAAAAAAAAATCGCTAAACACATCATCCAGCTATAATTTTAAACTTCTAAAAGCCAAAATCAACTATTTTCCTTAATATTCTTTCTCAAATTAACTTAATATAATTTATCGTCTGCACGATTTATTTGTAGTTCAAAGAATAATTCAATATTTATTAATAATAAAAGTAATGAAACTACTCCAAACTACATTAAAAAAATAAGAAATGTAAATTAAAACTGAGCATAATTGTATTTAAAAAATATGCCTTGCCGCTTTCTTGGTAAACAATTAATGAACAATCAAAGAATCACATTGTGCTACATTTTATGACGTCATTCGAAACTGGTTCATGAAAAAATTAATTTGCTTCAAATTTTTTTTAATAAATAAAGTTTCTCATACCATTGTTAATTTGGCAACAGTGATTTAAATCACTCAAAATTGAATATCAATGCTAATTCAATGGGAAATTTGCCGACAGATAGTAGATTTATGTCCGTCCGGACGTACAGACAGGCGGACAAAAAGTATGAAAGTTGGGTCTCTGAGGTCAAAGTTTTCTAACAAAAAAAGAATTTTTAAGATCCGATTGATAGAACCAATTTTGTAAGGGGGGTACGGACGAACAGACGGTCATCGACCGCATGTCAATACCTACTTTTTCATTTTTTTAATTCTTTCGAATTAAAAAAAGAAAAGTAGGCTAAAAATGACGTAGTTCTTAAGGAGTTGTTGGCATTGATTCTGTTTAAGGCAACTTTTTCTATAAAACTCTTAACATTTAGTCTCTTAACCTTAAATCAGCGCCATCTGACGGGGTCTTAAAGGGATATGAAATATAAGTTAATGAAAGTATTGCAATGGTTTCGAAAAGAAGAACTTTGAACACGAACGTTTTGGAGGGTGCTGATTCTAAAAAAGTGGTTTTTACACATTGGACTATAAAAAAGTTTTTATGTTTCAATGTAAATATAGTCAAATTCCAAATGCAACGTCGCAAAAACTTTCTATCATTTTTACCGAAATGGAACTAATTATTTTTAAAGAACTAACATTTTTATTTGAATATTCTTTTTTTCCAAACTATAGGTGCAACCTCGTCACTTGCAACTTTGTCGTATAAATAACTATTAAAAACATATCACTTTAGTAAAATAATTTAGGCAGCGTAAGTTTTAAATAAATACACAATTACATTTTTCGTATTTGGTTTCGCTACTTTGTACTACTAAACCAAAAAAAAGTTCCATTCCGTTACCACTTGCGCATGCGTAATTTTCTCGAAAACCTTATTGTGACGTCCGACAACCTATTGTGACGTATTAGAAACCCATGTACTAAATTTGAAATCCGTAGCTCTTTTATTTCGAACTGTGGTTTTAGACAGACGGACCAATGCTCAAAAACCACCTTGTTTAGAATAAGCACAGTCGTGGAGATCTAGCTCTACGTCAATTCAACCCCCTCTCCCCAATAATTTTTTTTAAATAATTATCCATTTACGACCGAACTTGAGCAGTTGCTGGCATTGATGCTATTTAAGGCAACTTGTCCGATAAAACTCTTAAAATTTAGTCTCATAAACTTAAATCAGCGCCATCTGACGGGGTCGTAAAGGGTTATTACAAAGAAGAGTTTTGACCAGTCGTGTCTCGCTCCAATGACTAAGGATCTCAAAAAGTGTGACCAGTTGTTTTGGCTTCACCGCTTCACCGCCTGCGCAGTAAAGAAAAAATGACGTCTTTGGCGGTTTTTATAAACTTGACCGCCAAAGTCATATTTTTTTAATTCAAACTTAATTTTTGAATTAAATATAACTGAAAGTAAGTATCTAGTGTTAACACATATCTACTTCTGCAACCAATACTGATGATGACGGTTGATGACCATGCGCCGAAATCAATCGTCGAATATATTAATTTTCGTTTCTACATTTATTATCGTTTGCAAATAAAAATCAAATCAAGAGTTTTAATTTTACACTTACACTGAAAGAAAGGCTTGGGAATAGCATTTATAATGTACGGGAACGTAAGTTTTAAAAATATTTTACTGCTATTATTTACGATTAAATAATAAATTATGAAATTTTCGAATATATTTCTACTTTTTTAACAGTTTCAACCTATCAGACAAAATTTCTTGGAAATGATCAAATTTCAAAAAAAAAAATTCCGTAAAAATCTTTTATTTCCTTTCATAGAACAAAAGATGATGCACAACGTTTAAATTTTCTCATGTTTAAATCTGTTAAAGACTACTCGAAAGTTATTATTTTAATTAATTGGAATATGTTTAATTTCTCTAGTAATTCTAATTTGTGTTTTATCATAGTAACAGAAAAGTGAAAAATGGGCAATTTGTGTGTCCTATGTCGGCGGACTTCGCGGACAAATAAAACATTAATTCAGAAATTATCATTATTATTTATGAAGAATGATATTCTTTTTTACAATATTGTAAATAAAATTTTGCCTAAAATCAAATGTTTCCCTTTCTCCAAACACCGTCAATAACAACATGAATAAATACTAATAATATAAATGCATTTTCGAAGGAAAACATAAAATTGTACTATACCAAATACCTTTTTACACTCCTAAAAATAATACTTAAATTTCATATTGTTTACATTGGTTCACCACACCTTCCTCTGAATAAACGAAGGAATAGAAACCAAAACCAAATGCTATCAAAGATCTGACAGTGGCCTCATTTGCTTAAGATTTTTGGTCTATCCATTAACATTTATAGATGGATGAAGAATTGGAGCCAAGTAAAAGCGCGTTTTTCTTAACATTCAGGAGTACATCCATTATTGTACATCGTTGGTTTTGACGAGTCAATAGTATAATTTTTTTTAGTTTTAATTATTTAAAATTTTACTTTAAATAGTTGAACCTTTTTATTTCATTTTTTTCATCCAAAAAGGATATATATATCAAAATGAAAATAAAATTACTAGTTTTGTCTGCATTGAGATTAAAAGGAAATATATTTGTAAAAATTAAGTATTATCCGAGCGTCACATAAATTTCAAACAAGATTTCGTCTCTTATTGAAGTAAACATACTGATTCTAACAAGAAGTTCGAAAAGAACTAAAATAGCCTCCTAATCTGGTACTCTTCTACAAGAAATTTATACACAATAGAAAAAAAATATCCAAACGCAGCATCCAGCCTTTATTTAAACTTTTTAAAAGCAATTAAATTCAAATACTAATTTAGAGTCTCTGAGTTATACCTTTCTAACAAAAAAAGAATTTTTAAGATCCGACGGATAGAACCGATTTTGGAAGGTACGGACGGATGGACAGGCAGACAAACATCGTCAACATATCAATACAATATTATGTTTAAATAAATAAAGTTTAAAGTAAAAAATCTTTCTTTTTTTTTTTTTTTTTTTTTTAGTTCTTCTGAATTTAAAAATTAAAAGGAAATTAGGCTAAAAATAATCTTGTTTCACAAATAACTTTTCCAAGAATGCTACTTTAGCAAAAAAAAAACCATCGTAGACTTTAATTAAAAAAAAATAACAGAGGTATCGTAAACCTATTTAAACAATAAGCAACCAACAACAAAAATAAAGATAAAACGAAAACAAAAAATAGAGTTCGCGAGCCCGTCACTGTTGCCACTCGACCTGTCACAAATCTTTCGCCAAACGATTCAATAATTTTCCCTCTGCCAGATTCATCAAAATATGTTGCAGACGATAATTTTAAGTGCCCTCCACCTTCCGGTAGCTCGAGATAAATCACGCACACGATTTTTTTCTACTTCTACAATTGTTGAAGAAGAAAACCTGTTCTTTATGTCTACTTGTTCCGGATCTCCATCATAATGTTACAGGGAATGTTTTACGTCGGAGTGGCAACGATCCCAGCGATATTGTTTTCATTTTTCGTCCTTCTGGATTTACATTTGTTTTGGTGATAATTTGATATAATTATTTCAATTTTATGTGTAACTATCATTAGAATAGATAAATAATCTTGAACGAAGTATGTTTTAATAGCGATTTATTTTGATTTTATGTTCGTTTCGTCGTTTCAGTTCTCTTATTATTACGGAATTATACGGTTCTCTTATTATTTTTACGTTATGCAATTTATTGTACTGTAATCTGAGGAATAGTTTTTTCTAAATACTAAATATCAACTTAATATTAAAACTTTAATACAAAATATCCGCGAATTGAAAGTGAAATAACTAACGAAATCGCAGAAGTTTTATGTTATTTTGATATTATTATGTCGATTCTCGTACCTAGTGAAAAAGAGCTAACATAGCAAAGCAAAGCTCTAGCCAGAAATTGGAATTTCAAAATGAAGGCATTTGCTCTCTGGGACTCATGATCAAAACCCTTCTGTAAAGATTTCTAATTAATATTTGCCCAGTTTCTTCTAGTATGTTTTGGCGACCGAACATGAGTCACTGCATACCACCTTTGACAGATACGTTCAGAGTCACGACAACTGTATTTGCGAGCGCTTCCCTTTGCAGTCCGAGGCCATTCAGTTCCAAGTTGTTGTCATCCAGGCCAATTGTGATCATCCGTACTCTCACCACACAAAAAATAAAAACTTGGTGAACGTGTCCTGCAATATCGCAAAGGTTGTCGCTGTCTACTATAACCCTTTAAGACCGAGCTATCACGATCGTGCGGGTATCAAAGAGAATGTTCAAGCTTTTAAAAATATCGATACCGAAGCAGCTGACTTGTACCATTCGTTATTTGTATAAAAAATGACTTTGCTTTTAAGGAGCTGCTGGCATGGATGCTGTTTAAGGCATTTTATCGATAAAACTCTAAAATTTAGTCTCATAAATTTAAATCAGCGCCATCTGATAGCCGGTCTTAAAGGGTTAGTCAAGTTAGTAACAAATTAACTTCGAAAAAACCATTTACACCATTTTTTTCCAACGGGGCTGCTTTGTTGGCGGCTAAGCAGACTCGGCCCCCAGAGAGCCATTTTTACACCTTTATTTTCGAATAAAAACGTTAACTTTTTTAAATACGTTTTTTGTTTTCCCACACGAATTATTGATCTTTATTTGTCTTATATTTTGTTTACTTGCAAAAGAGCTCATTTTCGGGTGGCAAATTTTCTTGCCAATCGTCGTGAATGTTGAGTTTTCGTTTGAAGTCGTGTGCGACCCCTTAATGCTACCATTTAATGCAGCCAAAGGCTACCTAAAACCATTTTCTTTTTGAATTCCGGATTAACATTAAGGGCAAATCCAATTTTAATAGGGACAGGCTTTGACCAAAACAATCAACTACGTTTTTCTATCACCAAACCGATTTGAAAATTCTTATATTTATAATATTGAAATTAAACTAATGGTATTTACTTTATTAATTTTTTAACACAGTTTTGTTATAGTAGCTTTTTATTTTAATGGATGCCATTTTACTTATAAGCTAGAATAAAATATTAGTGTTATCATGGCATCTCATTTAAAAATAGAGAAAAGAAAATCAATAACTTATATTTCAACTGTACACTAACTCCATATAACTGTTCTTCAACATGAATGCAGCTCAGGTATTTGAGATTTTCCAATTACCACGCTCCCCTCCCCCTCGCGGAGTCAAGTTGCAACGCAGCGCTCCCTCTCGGCGGGGGGCGGCAATCCATCATCTTTCGAGACGCGAGCGACCCCAAACGTAGGTTTCCGTATTTGGCGAGAAATCAAGAGTAGTGAAATGTTTTATTTAGGGCTTGGAAAAGCTTGTTTTATTTGTTTAAATGATACCAGATTTCGATTATGGATAAAGCGATCGCCATACTTTAAAAACCAGCATTTTCAAAACTCAGTCATTGTTTGGTTATATCCCTTTAAGACTGAGCTGTCACGATCGTGCGGGTATAAAAGAGAACGTTCAAGCTTTTCAAAAATATCGATACCGAAGCAGCTGACTTATACCATTCGTTATTTGTATAAAAAGTAACTTGGTTTTTAAGGAGTTTTAAGGAGCTTTCTAAGGCAACTTTTTCGATAAAACTCTTCAAATTTAGTCTCATACACTTAAATCACGCCATCTGAAGGGGGTCTTAAAGGGAATAAAAGTTATTTTAGACAATTTTAGATAAAGTATCAAGATTTCACTACACTGTTAAAAATTGTGTGCTTGGTTTAACCATGATATTGGTTCCTAGTAGCTGCAACGGCTGAATGGTGAAACGTTCCACCATATTTTTAGCCTACTTTTCTTTTTTTAATTCGAAAGAATTAAAAAAAATGAAAAAGTAGGTATTGACATGCGGTCGATGTCCGTCTGTCCGTCTGTCTGTCTGTCCGTCTGTCCGTCCGTACCCCCCTTCCAAAATCGGTTCTAATCATCGGATCAGCTATAACCTCAGATACCCAACTTTCATACTTTTTGTCCGTCTGTCTGTACGTCCGGACGGACATAAATCTACTATCTGTCGGCGAATTTCCCATTGAATTAGCATTGAAATTCAATTTTGAGTCATTTAAATCACTGTAGGTATTGAAATGCGGTCGATGTCCATCTGTCTGTCTGTCCATCTGTCTGTCTGTTCGTATATCTGTCTGTTCGTATGTCTGTCCGCCTGTCTGTCCGTTTGTCTGTCTGTCTGTACCCCCCATCCAAAATCGGTTCTAATCATCGGATCTTAAAAATTCTTTTTTTGTTAGAAAGCTATGACCTCAGATACCCAACTTTCATACTTTTTGTCCGTCTGTCTGTACGTCCGGACGGACATAAATCTACTATCTGTCGGCGAATTTCCCATTGAATTAGCATTGAAATTCAATTTTGAGTCATTTAAATCACTGTAGGTATTGAAATGCGGTTGATGTCCAACTGTCTGTCTGTCCATCTGTCTGTCTGTTCGTATGTCTGTCTGTTCGTATGTCTGTCCGTCTGTCTGTTCGCCTGTCTGTCTGTCTGTCTGTACCCCCCTTCCAAAATCGGTTCTAATCAACGGATCTTAAAAATTCTTTTTTTGTTAGAAAGCTATGAACTCAGATACCCAACTTTCATACTTTTTGTCCGTCTGTCTGTACGTCCGGATGGACATAAATCTACTATCTTTCGGCGAATTTACCATTGAATTAGCATTGAAATTTAATTTTGAGTCATTTAAATCACTGTTGCCAAATCAACAATGGCATGAGAAACTTTATTTAAACATATTTGAAGCAAAATAATATTTTCATGAATCAGTTTGGAATGACGTCATAAAATGTATCACAATTTGATTCTTTGATTATTCATTAATTATCTACCAAGAAAGCGGCAAGGCATACTTTTGCATGCAATTATGCTTAGTTTTAATTTACATTTCTTATTTTTTAATGCAGTTCGGAGTAGTTTCATTACTTTTGTTATTAATAAATATTTAATTATTCTTCGAACTACAAATAAATCACGAGCAGATGATAAATAATATTTAATTAATTTGCGAAAGAATATTAAGGAAAATAGTTGATTTTGGCTTTTAGAAGTTTAAATTATAGCTGGGTGCTGTGTTTCGATTTTTTTTTCTAATGTGTATAAATCTAGTGTAGAAACGGCTGTTGATGATATTTACTTTAGGAACCTAGTTTTTTTCCCGATTAGAACTTCAGTAAGTATTTAAGTAACAGGAAAGTAGGCTATTTTAGTTCTTTATGAACTTCTTGTTAATATTCGGTTGAACCATTTCTCAGGTTTTTGTTTCCAAATGCAGAAAAATGGTTCAACCAAACACCGAAAAAAAGGTGAAACATTTCACCATTCAGCCGTTGCAGCTACTAGGAACCAATATCATGGTGAAACCAACCAATATCATGGTGAAACCTAGCACCAAATTTTTAACAGTGTATTTTGAAATGAACAGACGTGGTGCAAACAATTATGTGCATGAATTGCTTAATGCTACAATACATGAAATTGTCGACACCAATTGGTAACAATCAATGACTTGTATTGCGTATGAATTGTAGTAGGTACAAAAGGTTAGTTTAAGCTATCAAATCTAAAGTCAACTGCCCAAAAAAGATTTTCATAGCACTTGTATTAAGTGACTTAAAGTTACTTAATACTGTATTTTGACAAACCGTTTTGGGAAATAGGTAGGCATTTCCTTTCGCCGCCCGAGGCAATTCAGTGTCAAATTAATTTCAATAAGATTCACCTGTCTTGGAGACATATTATAACTCTTATCGAACCTACGCAGGATAGGGGCTGAGGAGCAATGTCGGCGAGGGCGCGTGCCTTATAAGGGGAAGGTCCCAGGTTCGTGTCCGGGCATCACCAAAATTACTGCCGGTCTATCAACGCGGTCTGTGCAGCCAAAAATTATCCGACGAATAATACCCCGTATAGAGGAAGTGCATGTTAAATATTATTTAAAGTTCTGATGTCACTTACGAAGCCGTCCTTAAAAGTTGCGTTAGGTGCCCACTCAGGTGTCGGGTCTTCACTTGCTGTGGTTACGCGCGTCACCAATTGCCCTCGTGTAGCTCTAGAGTGCAACGAAATTCAACCTAACCTACGCAGGTTACATTTGGCGATCGTTTCCGTCCTTGGCGCGCCCCCATCAGCAACCTTTGGCGCCACGTCTGGCGGGTCTCGTCACAACAAATATGATTAATAAGCCCCGATTGGGGGCGCGCTTTTTTGACGGGTTGGCGCTTGCAGGCGATAACTGACGTGAAATGTGGGGAGGGGGGGACGAGGAAAGTACATTAACGGTTATCAGCACCCCCTCATGATGAGAATATGAAATTAGTGATTTGTTTTTAGTATTTTTAGACAGATATGACATTGGGTGGCGTTCGTGAAATCGCCAAAGGAATAGATAATCACGCCAAATTTTCGTTAGGTTTTCTTTCTTTTTTTTATTTTTGGGTAGTAACATCTTTGTTTGTAGACCATGGAGCTGTTATATTATATGAGACCAATAAATGTGGTTTGCCCGTGCAAGCTCATAGCAACATTGTACAAGGCGTCAGGACTTCCAGAGATTTAATGTGAATCAGTCCAAACTATGCGGATTTATTTATTGCGTTTTTTTTATCACACACACACAACCACGATCCTTTTAAAGTAATTATAAGACGAGTATAGAACTTGCGAAGGTATCTTACGCGGAAAACGCTTTTATCCTTACTGGTTTTGCCCTTCGGGCAATAGCTCCCGTGTAGCTCTAATGCAACTTTATTTCAATAAGGATGGGTAACTATAAACAAAGGGAAGGGTGGGAAAGGTACAAAAACAAATTCCCAAAATAGGATTACAAAAAATTTAATAAAGTAATTCTGTAATATTATAAATTTGTTAGTTCATGTAATTATTTTCATTTGTGTTTCTAAGAATAAAATCGACCCTAATATCCACCCCTCTTTAGGTTGAAATATCTTCGTACTAGAGCTACACGAGGGCCGTGAGGCATCTTATTTTGAGCAGTAGTCAAGTGACGATGCTGACTCATGCACTCAACGCAACAGGCGACATCGTCGTGTAGCTATCTGCTCTGCGCCGATCGTCGTGCGCGGGAACAATAATGGCGGGATGCGCATGCGCGGGTGCAAAGAAACAGAATTGCTCCGTTATCTAATGAAACGGACTGTAAAAAAAGACGGAAAGTGTAGTGTATAAAGACGGATTTTTCTGAGAGTGTAGTGTGACGATAATTCAAACTAAACTAAAAAGGCGACATCGTACGCTTTCGGGACTGTGAAGCATACTTAACGTGCACTCCCTCTACACGGGGTATTATTCGTCCGACTTTTTTAGCTGCACATATCATTTAGATGTCGGCAATTATTTTGGCGATGCCGTGGTCCGAACCTGGTACCTTTCGCATGCAAGCACCTTACCGACTGGGCCGCTTATTTGAATTAGCAATGGATTCAATGAATCGAAATATATCTAATTAAGTATTTGCTATGTCAAAGCTCCTAAAGGAAGCTAGAAAGAGATAACCGCAAAACGATTAAATAATCAATTATAGGAATATTCCGGGGGGCCGTGGGGAGCCTAGTGGTTAAGATCTCGGTCTCGGGATCGGAAGGTCCCGCGATCGAGTCTCGACACCTCTGAAGACCCACCGAGTATATGCGGAGTCCGTGCTCGTTAAATCTGTTGGGTCAGAAAGTCCTGTGGTCGGTCATTGCGCTGTTTACCACGGGTACATGTCGCTGGAGACTATTTCCCTCCCCTTTAGGGACATGTCTAAATTGTGGAAGTGGCGATAGATGGCAGCATCTGTCTTGTATGTGTGTGTATGTCGTGTCCGTCTTTTTTGACGAAGCTTTATAAGCGGGTCTTTGTGAAGGTCTTTGTGACCAAGCACAAAACTGAAAATATATCTCTACCAACCAACCAACCCTATTCTATAGTTATGTCTCCCTCAAAAATCACTGGTGTGATGCCTGCGGGGAACACTGCGATAGACATTCTCGTTAAATCTGTGGAGTCCAAAGTCCCGATGGCGTTAGCGTACGATGTCGCTCGAAGTTGCGTTGAGTGCCAGCAAAGGTGTTGACCTGGTCACTTGACCGCAGTTCTTAACCACCAGGCGTAATTGGCTTTGTTAAAGCTCCTAAAGGAGGCTAGAAATAGACAACCGGAAATGATTAAATTACCTAAATTACCAGTTTTGTCGTTGGGAAAATTATTTTGGCAATTAAATCTGAAAAATTATCGCCAAAGGAGCAAATTATCGCCGAACTTGGTCACCTTGGTTTTTCATCAAATACTTCGTCAAAAAAAGCGACGTTGACGTGAGTTTTTATAAGCTCTGATGGATGTGAAGGAATCTCACTTCGCACTTTTTTTCTCATTTGCCGTGGGTAAACTGTTTATACGAGTGAAATGGACTCCGTTTCAAATAGAAATGCAATTAAAGTTAATATAGATGACTTTATTAGACATTCAATTACATTTTTGGATTCGTTCATTTGATTTATAACGCTTCCGGCTTCCTATTTCCATCAGCATATTTAAAATCTGCCTTTTGCCTTTCGTTATATTTTGTCATCTATATAATATCGTAAAACAATATAATACAGTATAAAGTATAATAGTATGAATAATAATTTGTATTTAAGGTTTAAAATGTGCAAATGATGTGAAAATTTAGATTGATTGGTTGAGTAGGGTAGCTGGTTTATGTGTATAAATTTAATTTTATTTAAGAACCGTTTCGGCTGTCCTCTTTCTGCCTATTTGAGGTTGGTTTGATCAAACTAATGTCACACTTAAGCTACACGAGTGCCTCCTTGAGGGTATTATGCAACGTGTCATGCCATTGAAATTTTAAACCTCAACCTTAGTTCGATTTTTGTTGTATATAATGCCACACTAATGAAATTTGTGACAGACCTGGTAATTTTGAACCCAGGTCAAGTGACAATGCCAACCCCCGAACTGGCACTAAACGTGACGTCACATCATATGTGACTTCAGGACCTTGGACCACGACGAATTTAACATGCAACTGTTGCATATACACTTCGTCATTTTACGGTAGAATTTATTTTGTTAAACACGATCTGTTAGCACTTATGTTGTGGATGATACCTGAATAACTGAGAATTCGATAATGCTATTCCTATGAAAGATAACGTGGCAGTGAAACTCGATGCAGTGAAAATGAGGCTACGACGACAACTGAACCATAGGCCCAAGTAGCATGACTCCTCAACCAACCATGCCACAAATGTCGTCACTAAAAGGAATAGTAAAAGCTTCGATTTCTATACTCACAGGACAATTAAGTAATCGTGACTGCTTTTAATAGGTAGTAATCGTTAAAGCTTCAGAGTTTCAATTATACTCACAGGAAACAACTTAACGTAATCGGACTTTGACTAATTTAATAGTGTCTAATACGATAGATTTTTATATTTCCACATCCGATTATTTGATTAAGGTGGATTCAAGTCCTAAAGTTATTTATACGTTTTACAGAAACAGTTATTTTAATACAGGTTAAGTTTAGTTTGGTTGAGTTATCGTAGTTCTAGAGCTACAGGAGAGTTATTGGCGAAAGGCATCGTAATTAAGAACCATAGTCAAAAGTGACAGCTTTATTTACATACATATTTATTACATACATATATACATACATTCTTATTCCCGAAGGTGCTAACTACCTTCGACATTGAGGCATTCCTGCAACCACCTGGTCCCGTCCTCTGGTGATATTTGCATATTTCTAGAGCATCAAACATATAAACGGGGCCGGGATAGCCTGGTCGAATTAATAAACCGAAGATATCTCGAAACTAAACCAATCGAAGTCCACGAATTGCTACTCTTTGGATAAGATACGCTGTAGTACGACTTGATTTTAGCCAACCAACAAAACTAAGCACAACTATGTCAAATACCTGTTCTAAATAACCTAAAGTTCTTACCAATGGTACAACATTATCTGTTAGGCTACTTTTGGCATCCTGTATAATACATAGTAAATGAAAAATGATTTTTTGCATGCTGTAATTATAGATATTTATGCAACAAGTGCTTCAAGGATTTAAAAAAACCGAAGGGAACAAAAGGCTCGTGGGAAATTGCCTGCGTAATGGGAATGTTTCAGATGATGTAACGCTCTTGTTTTCATTTGTATCCATACTGGATTTCATTGGTTGCTTAGGTTTCACTCTCAAAATAACCGATATAGATGAAAATTATTTTTTCTTTCTATGCAAGCTTTCTTTAATATATGTTTTGAACAACCAACAGTACAGCATAAAGTTGGCATTTAAAAAAATATTAAGTAAAACATTCTTAGAAAACTCATTTTCGAATACCAAAACATAAGTAATTCCAGACAACAAATAACAGCAAACCGTTGGAGCTGTTGCCATCCACGAAGTGAAACAACCCCATTGACTGCATTAAAGCTGATCGCAAAATGATAATGTGTAGATGAATCGTCAAAAGGAGCCAAAAACAAGCGCCAAAGTTGGAGAATGGGCCGAATAAATTTTTTGAGGTACCTGCCATCGATCGTGTACTCGTTAGGGCGAATGAGCCCGACCGACCGCGGGTCTCCAAATCAAAAGTGCCTCTGTGTTAATCCTACAGGAAAAAAAAAATATTAATTATTCCGTCTGTATTGAAAAAAATTTTATTAACGGTTTTTTTTATATGATAAATGTAGCTGACTTACAGGTCTGTATAATCCCACTTTTTGGAATGGGATCGAATATTTTTTTTAAATTTCAATAAATCCTTCCGTGATCCAGTGGTTAAGGCGTTAGCCTTGAGATTGAAGTTTCTCAGGAGTGCGGAGGTTAGAATTCCAACTACTAACAGTCATCCTATAAATTGGATATGTATTGGAAATAGTAGGACAATTCACAATTAATCATGAATGCGTCCGAGTACACTGGAACAGACTGTTAAATCTGTGAGTCCAAGGTATCGGCGGTGTTAGCGTACGATGTCGCTCGAAGTTTTGTTAGATGACCGCTCAAATATCAACATTGACCAGGGTTCTAAATTACAATTAGCGAATGGCGAATTTGCCTGTGTTAATTATTTGCCTGTGTTGCCTTTCGGAGGCTAGAAATAGACAGCCGGAAACGTCTCAACCTAACCTAACCCCCCCCCCCAAAAAAAAAAAGAAATAACGCAAATTTGCAGTATCCCGAAATTCCGTTGGGTGCCCGGGCAGGTGTTGACCTCGTCACTTGACCAAAGTTCTCAATTACGAGACGTAATTGGCTGTGTTAAAACTCCTAAAGGAGGCTTGAAATAGACTGTCGGAAACGATTAAAATGACCAAATTTATATATTTTTTTAATTTTAGATCTTTCATGCTTAAGCATCTTGTACAAAAAGATTTGTTGTGCCAGTTAATGGACTCCCCTCATCCCCCCCATTTGTCACTGTCTCCCCCCTACCCCCCCCGCAACATTCCAATAACAGCAGACGACATTCTGCGTGTGCTCGCATCGTCTGTCAAGTAGGAGGGTGGCATTTTGTAATTTCCACAAAAACAATTATTTCGTCTGCTGAAACCACGTGAGAAGTCACTCTCGTGTCCCACGTTTTTTTTTAACATGACGCTAAGTGACAAAGATGTGCTCAGGTGTTGTCAACGTCATCCGAACGTGGCTAACCATCGTGGATTTGATCTGCTTGTGTAGCAACATTTCCGGCAGTTTATTTCTAGACTACACAGAGCTTGAACACAGCCAATTACACCTCGTAATTTAAATCCCTAATCAAGTGACGAGGTCGAAACCTGAGCGGGCACCCAAAGCAAACTAATGGTGCCTTCGTGCGCTTGTTCGATACTTTCGACTCCACATATTTAACTAGCACGTATGTCGCAGTGTACTCAGAACAAATACAGACAAACTCACAAATATCCATGCCCATATGCCGGGATTCGAACCAGAGGCTTTTTAACTGCCGTGGCCATTCACCCGCCTAGTCGGCAAATGGTAATGATATGTTAAATTAAGGTCGATAATAAACTGTAACTTGAACATTGTGTTCCACTACATTTTATGTAATAGGATACTTGACTAAAAAAAATTATTGGCTTAAAATATTCTTATGCCAAAAATATTAGACCCGTATTTTTTCTTTTTTTCAAATACCCCATAAAAAGGGGGAAAAATGAATTTTAAAATTAGGACGAAAAATCACTCCCGAAAACGCTTTGTTGCTGTCACGTGGTATCTATGATGTCACTAGTGACTATAAACAAACTTTGAAACACCATTTTGGAATCTACTTTAAGCAAATTTGAACTCTCCGCTTCTGTAAAACCTTTTAATTACAAAAAAAAAAAAATCACACCGGTTTGTTTATACATACTAGTGACGTCGGCCAAATCGACGTGTTTGTGATCACGTGCGTACCGATGAAAAAAAGCCATTTAAAAATGATTTTTATTAATTATTTAAAGATTTATTTTGCAAACAAATATATACGTTTGTTATATTTGGGTTCAAACTATAATTTAATTAATATTGGAAGGTATTTTAGCGATACTGTTAAGTACCCTATTTAAGAGAATATTAAGGCTATAAAGGTTTTAAATTTTAGCAAAACTGTAACTGGTAAGCAGTTTAAAGCTCCTTGAGTTCACTGGGAGGGACATATGTACTCGCTAAATATGTAGAGTCAAAAGTTCCGTGATCTTAGCTGCTTCACTAGATGTCGACCTCGTCCCTTTGCTATGGTTTAAACTTACGAGGCGCACATGGATATGTTAAAGCTCCTCCTGGAGACCGAAAATAAACAGTTAGAAATGTTCTTGTCGAATCAAACTAATTATTATAATTTTTATTTTTATTATTTTTATAATTACTTTTATTATTATCATTATCATTATCATTATCATTATCATTATCATTATTATCATCATCATCATCATCGTCATCGTCATCGTCATCATCATCATCATCATCATCATCATCATCATCATTATTATTATTATTATTATAATTATTATTATTATTATTATTATTATTATTAATACAGTCAATACTCGATAACTCGAAGTCCCAGGGGACCCCCAATAATATTCGACTTATCCGAAGTTCGAGTTATCGAAGTTACTTCCCATTCCTCTCTACTGGTACTTAGGATGGGTCGACATGGTTTGATAGGTGCCATAATACTATAGTTGTAAGCATTTCAATTTTTTTAATAGCCTATGTAAACAGCAAGAGAAGAATGGGGTCAAAAGGTTTATTAAAACTCAACTTTAACAAAATTTGGCCTCATTACTTATTAATTAGTATACATACCATGTATAAATATCATTAAAAAAACAGATGTTTCTTGTTTGTATTTTTAAGGTTGTTGGCATTCACAAAGTTATCTAATTTTTGAAGTTTTGAACTGAATTGTGTTTTTATAGGGAAAATCGAGCTCAAAAACTTCGACTTGGAAGATGTTCACTTCGAGTTATCGAGACAGTTTTTTGATAGAAAAGTATAGAAATGATTCGGGACTTGATCAAAAGTTCGAGTTAACGGATTATTCGACTTATTGGAAGTCGAGTTATCGAGGTTTGACTGTAATATATACAAAAATCAGATAAAAATATTCTATATGATTCCTATGAATTCCATAGGGTTTGAACCCATACCGATAATCAAATCGGAAAAGATAGATAAAAAGAGTACAGAAAGTATAATTTGAAGATGATACATAGACCAATGGTGAGCTTCAAATAAAAGTGTATAAAAGTTAAGAGCACTAAAAAATAGTAATATTGTTAAATAAATTTCAATAATATTAATTCCTACAATATATATTTTAACATTGTTAAAAACTTCAATGGTGTTTTTTTTGGAAATTAAGAAAACTTTTGTAATTCCTAGGTGATAAATAAAATATTGTTTTATGAAGTTTCTTTATGGATTTTGGAACGAATAAAATTTCTTTTCCGCAAATTTTTATTTATATTTCGTGTTTGCGTGTAAATTTCTTTAGGGATGAAATGCTACTACTTAAAAAAAAATTGGCGAATTGATAGAACGTCTAAGTTTTGGTAATGATCAATAGTAGAGATTTAATTAAGTTTAACTACAGAATTAATCTTTTTAATATAGTCGCATCCCGAAAAAAATAATGACCTATAATCGAATGACCCAGATGGAATATAAATGCAAAAAAAATGTGTATACTTTTTAATATGGGCAGTTAATTTTTTTTAATGTATATCCACTTTTAAGAGACTAACCGTATTTACAATTCTTATGGGCCCCGGTTCGAATAAGCAATCGTGAGTGTTAAATGGTGCCCTGAGAATACTCATTCCGTTTGAAGAAGACAAATGTAGAAGAATCTCTTTTTTTTCTTTCCCAAAAACTTTCAATTAGCCTCGAGCCCTTCCCCCTTGGCAAACGATCGTCTGACAAAATTAGAACACCCCCCTCCGTCCCCGTGGTCGAGATTAAAAATTCCAGTTGTCTGTCGGTTTGTTCTCGTGTGACAGAATGTAGGAAGAAACTGTGGTAACGAAACGTTATCGTGCACCGGTTCTGGTTGCATAATGTTTAGTTTGAATTATCGTAGCACTAACGCTATACGAGGGCACGAAAAACGGGGGCACTCCCCTACGACGGGCTACGAGTGCACTCCGCTCCCCAAAATTTCGAATTTATTTAAATCGAAGTCTGGCAACAGAGAGTAATTCCGGTTACCATGACAACAAAGTTGATATATACATTTTAAAATATTGTTCAAATTTGTTTGTTTATTTTTCGTTCGTCCAATATTATTTTTGTGTTGATTCTTATTTAAATAATAAACTTCGAAGAATTTTCAGCAATCATAAGAATAAACGACAGTGTAATTCATATAGATAATAATGCGAATTCTTATTCTTAATGGTTTTTTTAGATGTTTGTTCTGAACGATAGTAAAACTTTCTCATGTTTTTATGAAAATCGAATGAAATTTACGTATTCTAAAGAGATAATTCAATGTATTGGTTAACTTATATAATAGTTATGCGATTGTTTCGAAAGTTATAAATCTTAAAAAGATTAAGTCCCAGTAATTGTTGGTTTTAATAATTTTATTATGTAACGAATATCTAATTATTCATTTTTATTTTATCATTTAGAATAGGTTAAAGAAATAATAAGAATTAGTTCTACATGTGTGTGTGTGAAGAAATGCTTTTTCCGTGCGTCATACTTATAGGATATCGCAGCCACTTCACAGAAACTGATAAATTTACTGGCATAAATCATAATGGCATGCATAAGATACATGGAGGCTTTCTAAATAAAAATTTGTACGCAATTTAAAATGTTTTTATTATCTAGCAAAATTTAAATAATAATTGTGCTAAATAATTGCAGTGTGTCTCTTATTATTTTAATAAAATACTTAAAGTTATGTACTCTTTGTTTGTAAGGTATGTACATATTTAAAAATTGTTGGATAAGAATAAAAAAAAATAATAATGTAACAGATTATAATAAAAAAAAGAAATGCGTTGATATATTTATGCATTTAAATTTTCTTTTTGTATTCTTTTTACTATATTTAAATAATAATCAATATTTTAAAAAGTAATTTCGCGAATTATTTATTAATAAATATTTTCCATACTTTTAATTTTTATTCTAACACTACATTTAATGTAAATAAAAATTACCTAATAATATTGATAAATATTGTCTTTCGAAAAGTGATTTCATTAAAAATAAATAAACTAGGTAAAATTTACTTCCTACTGCTGTTCTTCCAGAGCTTTAACACAGCCAAAAAATAGATACTGTCTAATAAATAGAAACTGTATTCAATTCGTTAAATTAAACCAAGAGATAAATTTAACTACAACTTCAACCATTTTAATTACATATTATACTAAATCGCATGGCAACGATGCGTTGTCGTCAAAAATAGTTCCCTTAGGGCTTATATACACCTCTATGGCTTAGACACAATGACCTATGTCAATTTCAATATAGAAAATCCCTAATGGTAATTTAATCAGACTTTTATTATTTGATTGATTAAAAGTTCATTAAGTAAAAAGATTGTTGATTGATTACTGATTGGGTAATACTTAAAACGTTCAGTTATCCATGTTTCTTGAAAGAAAATTATCAACTTTTATTTTATCAAAAATGAGTTTAAAAAATGTATTGTTTTCAAAAGTTATTTTTAATTTTTAATGAGGTTGTTTCAGATGATGTAAATCTCCTGTTTTCAATTTTTGTCTTTCTTGTGGTCTCATTGGTTGTTTCGAATACACTCTTAAAATGAGCGTTTTTTCGTCTGCTACTATTTAGATAATTTTATTTTTTAGAGTTATTTAAATGCAACTTGTTATTATTCTTGCTTATTTATAAAATTTATCGGTTTTTCTTCTATTAAACTTTAATTATGCAAAGCATTACAAAACTTTAATGGTGTTGGAAACTTCGGCTCAGATAATATTTTGTCTTATGAGATTAAGCGAAATTGTGGGACAGCAATTTAATATTAAGCAGGAGCAGAGAAAAGCTTTAGTTCTACTGAAGGAAAAGTTTGTACATATAATTCGTTTCAGTAAGGAAGATTTCATTAAGAAAAGATTTAAAACAAGAAGTTCATAAAGAACTAAAATAGCCTACTTTCCTGTTACTTAAATACTTACTGAAGTTCTAATCGGGAAAAAAACTAGGTTCCTAAAGTAAATATCATCAACAGCCGTTTCTACACTAGATTTATACACATTAGAACAAAAAAATCGAAACACAGCACCCAGCTATAATTTAAACTTCTAAAAGCCAAAATCAACTATTTTCCTTAATATTCGTTCGCAAATTAATTAAATATTATTTATCATCTGCTCGTGATTTATTTGTAGTTCGAAGAATAAATATTTATTAATAACAAAAGTAATGAAACTATTCCGAACTGCATTAAAAAACAAGAAATGTAAATTAAAACTAAGCATAATTGCATGCAAAAGTATGCCTTGCCGCTTTCCTGGTAGATAATTAATGAATAATCAAAGAATCAAATTATTCTACATTTTATGACGTCATTCCAAACTGATTCATGAAAATATTATTTTGCTTCAAATATGTTTAAATAAAGTATCTCATGCCATTGTTGATTTGGCAACAGTGATTTAAATGACTCAAAATTGAATTTCAATGCTAATTCAATGGGAAATTCGCCGACAGATAGTAGATTTATGTCCGTCCGGACGTACAGACAGACGGACAAAAAGTATGAAAGTTGGGTATCTGAGGTCATAGCTTTCTAACAAAAAAAGAATTTTTAAGATCCGATGATTAGAACCGATTTTGGAAGGGGGGTACAGACAGACAGACAAACGGACAGACAGGCGGACAGACAGACGGACAGACATACGAACAGACAGACAGATGGACATCAACCGCATTTCAATACCTACAGTGATTTAAATGACTCAAAATTGAATTTCAATGCTAATTCAATGGGAAATTCGCCGACAGATAGTAGATTTATGTCCGTCCGGACGTACAGACAGACGGACAAAAAGTATGAAAGTTGGGTATCTGAGGTCATAGCTTTCTAACAAAAAAAGAATTTTTAAGATCCGATGATTAGAACCGATTTTGGAAGGGGGGTACAGACAGACAGACAAACGGACAGACAGGCGGACAGACAGACGGACAGACATACGAACAGACAGACATACGAACAGACAGACAGATGGACATCAACCGCATTTCAATACCTACAGTGATTTAAATGACTCAAAATTGAATTTCAATGCTAATTCAATGGGAAATTCGCCGACAGATAGTAGATTTATGTCCGTCCGGACGTACAGACAGACGGACAAAAAGTATGAAAGTTGGGTATCTGAGGTCATAGCTTTCTAACAAAAAAAGAATTTTTAAGATCCGATGATTAGAACCGATTTTGGAAGGGGGGTACAGACAGACAGACAAACGGACAGACAGGCGAACAGACAGACGGACAGACATACGAACAGACAGACAGACGGACAGACATACGAACAGACAGACAGATGGACAGACAGACAGTTGGACATCAACCGCATTTCAATACCTACAGTGATTTAAATGACTCAAAATTGAATTTCAATGCTAATTCAATGGGAAATTCGCCGACAGATAGTAGATTTATGTCCGTCCGGACGTACAGACAGACGGACAAAAAGTATGAAAGTTGGGTATCTGAGGTTATAGCTTTCTAACAAAAAAAGAATTTTTAAGATCCGATGATTAGAACCGATTTTGGAAGGGGGGTACGGACGGACAGACGGACAGACAGACAGACAGACAGACGGACAGACGGACATCGACCGCATGTCAATACCTACTTTTTCATTTTTTTAATTCTTTCGAATTAAAAAAAGAAAAGTAGGCTAAAAATATAAAAGGTAAGTAAAAAGGTAGGAAAATATTGTATTGTTCAAAACAAATGTAATTCCAGGAGGTTGGTTGGTTGGTAGACATATATATTCAGGTTTGTGTGCTATTCCAGGAGGACCAAAAATGAAAACTACATCGCTGGACCTGTTGCCACTTACGACATGATAAAAGTCCAATCCTAAAATATAATAAGATGAGCCAGCCGAATGGCCAAGGAGCTAGACAGGCAGGAAGAAGGCCCCGGGTTCGAATTCCGGCATATGGCATTACATTTGTGTTGTGTGTTTGTCTATATTTTGGCATGAGCACACTGCGACACATGTGTTCATTTAATCTGTGGAGTCGAAAGTCCCGAGCAAGCACTCAATGGAGTCATTGGTTTGTTTTGTGTGCCCGCACTGGGGTCGACCTCGTCACTTGACCGGGGTTCTAAATTATGAGGTCAGTTCCCTTTTTTAGCGCACCATTATTTTGACAAAAGTTTAACTTACTCGTCACTGGCCATTTGTCATAGATATCATACAGGGTGGCGCAAATAAAAGCGACCCCGGCGTAGAGATAGGAATGCATTGAGATGCTTGGCGAGAAAAACTACTGAAGGCGTCAGAAACTCTTTATGTGGAAATAAAAGATTGGGGCCGGGATAGCCTGGTTGGTATGTTCTTGGACTGGCATCCCTAAGGTTACGAGTTCGAGTGCCGCTGCCTTCCAAAGACCCCCTGGTGCACGTTAAATCCGTCGTGGTCACAAAGTCCTCCAAGTTCCCATACCAAATCAATACCTCTGGGGGTGACAAGTCAATTCTGGGGATCCTCTAGTTGGCCTCTGTCTCTAAAAAATTAGATGGATCCACTTATATGTGTGTTGTGTCTATCTTACTTGACGAAGGTTCATAAGCGGGTCTCTGACCAAGCACACGAACCTGAATATATATGTCTACCAACCAACAATATAAACTGCTCAATGTCTTTGAAAATGTAATAGTTGTGAATTTGGAATTGAACTGATTTGTATGTATATAAAAAAACAGCAAAGCATAAAAGGCGCACGTTCTGACCTAAAGACACAATTATTGTCTTTCCAGGTTCTGTCCTTAGTCCAATCATTACATGAGAGGAAAAAAACACCCTTAGTAAATGATTAATATGCATTAGTGTGATTTACGTTAAATCTGCCGTCTTCTAATATCCTAGGGAATCAGATTGCGTTGGGTGCCAGGTTAAGTGTCACATAGTACATTTTCCTTATAGACCGAGAGCCCAGGGCCCCCAGACCTAAGTCATTTTCTAAAGAATGAAATGTATCGGATTATGTTCGGTTTTCATTTACTTTTAGTATATGCATAGCCGCTAGAGTGAACCGACGGCCAATTTACAGGTATCGGGTGCAAAAAGTAGGTAAATTATAAGTTAACTTAAGTCATTTTCTAAAGGCTGATTTTTACGTATGTTTTAGAAAATAATGTTGAAAGTTAATAATAAATTTCCCAGACACTTTCCGTCGGCCGAAACTTTTCCCAGACGCTTTAAACGTTTTTATCAAGTTCAGACTTAGTCCCACGCATCTGGCGGCGTGAGATGGCGCTACAATCATCCTCGGACGACAACAAGGGGAAGTTAAACAAAAAAGAACTTATGTGTGTATTGGAGTGTGGTTGTTTGGTTGGTCGATTGACTAGCTAAAGACAGCTATGGTAACTTGTTTATAATTTTATTTTCTAATTAAACGAAAATTTAATTAAATCGAAACGATATTCTTTCTTAACCAACCACATCTCCAATACACACATAGTTATTTTTTTTGCTTAACTTCCCCTTCTTGTCGTCCGAGGACGATTGTAGCGCCATCTCATGCCGCCAGATGCGTGGGACAAAGTCTGAACTTGATAAAGACGTTCAAAGCGTCTGGGGAAAGTTTCGGCAGACGGAAAGTGTCTGGGAAATTTATTATTAACTTTTAACAATATTTTCTAAAACATACGTAAAAATCAGCCTTTATAAAAGGACTTAAGCTAACTTATAATTTACCTACTTTTTGCACCCGATACCTGTAAATTGGCCGTCGGTTCACTCTAGCGGGTATGCATATACTAAAAGTAAATGAAAACCGAACCTAATCCAAAACATTTCATCCTTTAGAAAATGACTTAGGTCTGGAGGCCCTGGGCTCTCGCTCTATTATAAGCCAAAAAACAATTCTAAATATTATATATACTCATATGACCTATAAGGTTGTTGGTATTATGGTGTCAGAAGTGGGCGTTTGAAGAAAATTCCAAGTTTCATATAAAATCAATCTTTATTCCAACAACCCATAATAAACTTAATATAAATAGAAATAGAAATTCCTAACCATTGTACAAACTTAACAATGATCGAACAACTTTAACCAAGTTATTATTTAAGTGCAGGGGCTTGCTCTACAGAAGGTGTTGTCTCACTGCATCGTACTCGGCGTTAAGACAGATTTATCGTGCACCAGTCCCATATAAACGGCCGCACGGTGCCATTTATTTTTGGGATTTTTTTTTTTTGTCGAGCACAATCCTTACATAGGATTGCTATATGTCGCCCTAAAAAGTTGCGTTGGGTGCCAACTCAAGTGTCGGTTCGTCATTTTACTGTGTTCTAAATGACGATGCCCGTCGTTAACTTCATGTAGCTCTAGCGAAACGATAATAATTCAACTCAACTCCGGATTCCAGGTGCCAAAAGAAAGTTTAATGTTTTAATTTTCGAAAATCCGGTAATAGGGTACTTGACTAAACAAATTTTATTGGCTTAAAATATTCTTATGCCAAAAATTTTAGACCCGTATTTTATCACAACGCCCGAAACGCTTTGTGGCTCTTCTCAGGAGTGCGGGGGTTCGAATCCCACCTACTGCCAGTCATCCTATAAATCGGATCCGTGCTGGAAATAGTAGAAAAAATCCTCATCACGGATGGGCCCGAGTACACAGGGACAGACGTGCTCGTTAAATCTGTGAGTCCAAAGTCCCGACGGCGTTAGCGTACGATGTCGCTCGAAGTTCCGTTGGGTGCCCGCTCAGGTGTCGACCTGTCACTTGACCAGGGTTCTAAATTACGAGGCGTTATTGGCTGTGTTAAAGCTCCTGAAGGAGGCTAGAAATAGACAGCCGGAAACGATTACCTTAGCTTTGTGGCTGTCACGTGGTATCTATGATGTCACTAGTAACTATAAACAAACTTTGAAACACCATTTTGGAATCTACTTTAAGCAAATTTGAACTATCCGCTTCCTTAAATCCTCCACTCATTATCTATATAATTCTTATTTTAATAGTAAGTTCGATTAAAACCAGTTTAATTACAAACAAAAAAACATCACAACGTCAGCCAAATCGACGTGTTTGTGATCACGTGCGGTACCGATGAAAAAAAGCCATTTGAAAATGATTTTTATGAATTATTGAAAGATTTATTTTGCAAAAAAAATATACGTTTGTTATATTTGGCTTCAAACTATAATTAATTTAATATTGGAAGGTATTTTAGTGATACTGTCAAGTACCCTATTGGTACATATGAAACGGCAATTCAGAAAGAAGTTTAAAATCCGGAGAGTTGGCAGGTGTGCCTGCATAATTGTGCAGCCCAGGTCGTTAAGAGTGAAAAAAATTGACTATAACAATGGGAGAACCCAGAAATGTCCCCTCCGCCGAAGGACAACTGTTCCCGTGAAGTAACTGTCGAGCCTTGCCTCCCCCCCCCCCCCCCCCCCCCCGTTTATCGGGGCAGGTCGTTTGTTTAATGAAGTCGCATCAGCAAAACAGAAGCAAGGAGGGATCCGGCATCGGGAATGACATTTCCCAGGGAGGGGAGTGGAGCTGTTTTGCGGCTGCGGGAATCAGGGATGGGTGGGGAGGGAATTAAATCGTCTGATTCACTGGGAACGGCCCACCTTTGCGAACGCATTGAAAAGCGGACGGTTATTATTTTTTATAACTATTTTGGTGTAATTGATAATACACACTTCCGGTCCCCCATTTATTGAAAGCAATTATTTTAGCCCACCCAGTGACTACATTTAGTATTGTAAACAAATACCAAAAACACTAATACAACGGTAGTTTCAAATTCCGCGGTCAGCAACCAAAAGCTCTTATTCTAATTTTATCGTACCAAACGGTCTGTGCAGCTAAAGAGTCCGTCGAATAATACCCCGTGTAGAGGGAATGCACGTTAAATATGCTCCAAAGCCCCAACGCAGCGTTCGATATCGCTCTTAAAAGTTGCGTCGGGTGCCTACTCGGGTGTTGGCTGGTCACTGGCCTGCGGTTTTAAACTACGACGCCTGTCGCCAATAGCCTTCGTGCAGCTCTAGTGAGACGACAATCTATCCTAACCTTTACCATATCAAACTAATAAAAACATAACCTTACGTCTATGTATCGATGTGTTAGCCAAATAAGAGTCACCAGATCCCCCAGTCGTCCCCCCTAGTGGCCAAGGTACATAGATAATTGAATGGAATCTCACAGAGAAGGTTCTTGATTACGTCCTAGCTATACTAGAGACGCATTCATGCTGGAGGAAAAATAACTATGAAAATCACTGGGGTGCCCCACTACACTGCGATAGACGTGCTCGGTGAATCTGTGGAAAAGAAAGACCCGACGGAGTTAGTGTACGATGTCGCTCCGTTGGGTGCCCACACAGGTGTCGACATCGTCATTTGAACAGGGTTCTAAATTACGAGGCGAAATTAAAGGAGGCTAGAAATAGACAGTCGGAAATGATTAAATTGCCAATTATTTTTTCCCAAAGCCATCTTTGTTAATCCCAAAGATGCAGCCAACGGGAAAAAAAGAAGGGAGTTTTTTTATTAACAATACCAGGGGGCTCCGCCCCCTGCTCGCTATCGCTAGTCAACCCCCGGATTCCCATAAGGCGCTCGCGCCCGACTCGCTGGTGAACGTAACTTTTCCAACCCAACTTTGCACAGGCCTAAGCATATTTTGCAATCCAGGTCTGTATCTATATGACAAAATTATGTCGAGCCTTGGTAATATAGTTATATTCAGCCGCAAGCTCGCACCCTTGGATATTGCTGAGCAATCTCACTGGCTCGCATTCTTGGACTCTTCCTTTCCGCCCCCTGCTCGCTATCGCTAGTCAACCCCCGGATTCCCATAAGGCGCTCGCGCCCGACTCGCTGGTGAACGTAACTTTTCCAACCCAACTTTGCACAGGCCTAAGCATATTTTGCAATCCAGGTCTGTATCTATATGACAAAATTATGTCGAGCCTTGGTAATATAGTTATATTCAGCCGCAAGCTCGCACCCTTGGATATTGCTGAGCAATCTCACTGGCTCGCATTCTTGGACTCTTCCTTCCGCCCCCTGCTCGCTATCGCTAGTCAACCCCGGATTCCCATAAGGCGCTCGCGCCCGTCTCGCTGGTGAACGTACTTTTCCAACCCAACTTTGCACAGGCCTAAGCATATTTTGCAATCCAGGTCTGTATCTATATGACAAAATTATGTCGAGCCTTGGTAATATAGTTATATTCAGCCGCAAGCTCGCACCCTTGGATATTGCTGAGCAATCTCACTGGCTCGCATTCTGGACTCTCCTTTCCGCCCCCTGCTCGCTATCGCTAGTCAACCCCCGGATTCCCATAAGGCGCTCGCGCCCGACTCGCTGGTGAACGTAACTTTTCCAACCCAACTTTGCACAGGCCTAAGCATATTTTGCAATCCAGGTCTGTATCTATATGACAAAATTATGTCGAGCCTTGGTAATATAGTTATATTCAGCCGCAAGCTCGCACCCTTGGATATTGCTGAGCAATCTCACTGGCTCGCATTCTTGGACTCTTCCTTTCCGCCCCCTGCTCGCTATCGCTCACAATCCCCCGGGAATCGCTCCGCAATTCCATTGGACAACTTTCTGGGTGCATTTATACTGAAGTTATATAAAGAATAGCACTCGCGAACTCTAGTGCGACGATAATTCAAACTAACCTAACCTCAAGTTATAAATGAAATCCAATAATAACCTACATTTATTTGCATTTAAAAATATTACATCCGTTTCCAGAACTTCCCATTGTCCGCATAATAATAATAACGATGTCACTTTCCGCATCTTTTTGACAATAGGATAACGCAAACTTTTAGCCTCGATCCAAATCAAGTCTCGTAAACGTAATAATTTTTATATCGTCTTTAATAAACGTTACAAATCATAAGCACTTGTACGTTGTATAATTTTAGGATAATGATCAAATTATTATTTTTTTTGCTGCACTGCCTTTCACTACCACAAATTTAGTTTAAGCTATTTTTATATTATAATATTTTTTCAAACTTAAAAGCATGGCATGCAATATTATCCTGACTCCATTTAAAAAGTAAATGCCTGGAATTTGGGACTTGGGGAATGGAATTTGGGCATTTGAATATAGCTATTTGTTGTGCATCATACAGAGTGTGTAAAAAAATATATCACATTTCTATTAGTTAGGAAAAGTTGCGTTTTTGTTAATGTTAGTAGTTTTAGGTGTGCAAAATTTAATTTAAGCGAGTTTTGATTTTCGGTTGAAATTAGAATAGAAAATATTTAAAGCGGATTAACATCTCGAACACTGATGCCTAGTTTCAGTACAAAATGTAAATGTGACTCTCAGATAAAATCATGGATTTTTTTTTAATCTGCTGTGAATGCACAAACTGGCTTCTTTTTTTCTGTAAATAACAGTCCATTCAAAAAAATTTCAATGAAATCCCTTGAAATTCACTGTTTCTTTTTTTTGCACTGCCATAGAAATCGAGCTTGAACGTCGCTCTACAACAATTTTTGCGGAATTTTATTTCAAATAAGTAACTTGCAATAAAAGGCCGAAAAATAATTTTCAGAACCTCTGCTATAGAGCTATTTCAGTTCTTAAAATATAAAATAAATGCTGAAGCAACAGGAACGTATAAAACAACAGATCCCTGGTCTCCGAGAGATAACGCATAGTTAAATAAAAAAAATTCGACGAATAAATGTAATGTAATATAATCGTTTCCGGGTGCCTATTTCTAGCTTCCTTTAGGAACTTTAACACAGCCAAATTACACCTCGCAATTTAGAACCCTGGTCAAGTGACGAGAAGCGGGCATTTTATAATCAGGTTTGCGTTGCTTATAATAATAATTTTAAAAAAAATTATCTTTATAATGTTTTCTTAGGCTATACTAACCACATTAGCTTATAGAGGGTTTAAAGTATGCAAACAAACCCTACCTTCCTCTGATTGGTTACCCCCAAAAACTACCAAGTTAACTTCCGGTTGAGACACCGGAAGCTCGTTTTCGTCGCTAGCTTCAATGTTGATTTTCTCCTCATGCCGTAGCGCGATGTTGAAAAATTCAATTCCCCCCCCCCCCCCCCCCCCCAAACATAATTGGAATCAATTGTATTTTTATAATATGTTATTTGACTCAAAAAGTTTACAATTTGAGAAAATCATTTTTATTTTTAATCTGTTTGCTTTTATATTTAGAAACTTAAATTATTTACATGACCTAACTTAACGTTTGTGCGATTAAAAAAACAATTTAGTTCTTCCCCAAATATAAAAGTAATTACTCCCAATTGCAGATTGTGTTTTATTATTTAGATAGAAGACTATTTTTATGAAAATCTCTGCCATAATGACATTGTTATTTTTTGTTTATTATCAAAACTAAATAAGTACTAATAATACAAGTTTTTGACAATTTATTACTATATATGTATATTTATTTACTAATATATAGTGCACGTCGATAACGGGTGTGTAAAAAATGATACAAACATGATAAGACAATTTATGAATGATATTCAATTTATGGATTGTCATTTTAATCAATTGTAAGATTATATAGCCCGTTAGACTCTTACATAGTTTAAATAATTTGAAGAATTGTGCTTTTTTGGCAAAAATTTGTAGTATTTTAATTCATAACTCTAAAGTCTACTTATTAATTAAAATTATTGATCGTAATTACGATTCTTATTATTTTTAATTTGATGGTAAAGTCGGTTGCATTTC
Organism: Oedothorax gibbosus; assembly: GCA_019343175.1. Lineage (NCBI taxonomy): Eukaryota > Metazoa > Arthropoda > Arachnida > Araneae > Linyphiidae > Oedothorax > Oedothorax gibbosus. Next base: position 1,142,962 of record CM033275.1, on the reverse strand, counting down.
TGTTTAAAATTCTATTTGATGCTAATCAATGTTTAAAATAGTCAACAACAGCTTAAATCATTAAAATCAAGTGTTGAATATTACGAACTCGGAAGCTGCATAAAGAATTTTAATCTAGGCATCCGATTCAATGCTTCCTCGTTCGTAAAAAAAAAACATTGCAAAAAATGTTGCACATTGGTTGGTACAACACAATAAATGCTGGATATATTGTATTGTACTGGATAATGCCGGATATATTATATTGTTTATTTGCCAGAATATATTGTATAGTTTATTCGTTTTTATACATTCTCGAACACACCGCAAAGCGATAGCGCTGTTTAAAACATCAACAAACCCGTGAACCGGAATATTTCTAGGTAGGTTGGACAGACTTCCGAGTAACAGCGCCACCTGCGAAAGTTTGTGACATTAAACCGTCTATACTTTAACTCCATCCTATTAAAGAAAATAGAAGGATAGATAAAATTGGTAATAATAGTAATAAAACAAGAAGTTCATAAAGAACTAAAATAGCCTACTTTCCTGTTACTTAAATACTTACTGAAGTTCTAATCGGGAAAAAAACTAGGTTCCTAAAGTAAATATCATCAACAGCCGTTTCTACACTAGATTTATACACATAAGAAAAAAAAATCGAAACACAGCACCCAGCTATAATTTAATCTTCTAAAAGCCAAAATCAACTATTTTCCTTAATATTCGTTCGCAAATTAATTAAATATTATTTATCATCTGCTCGTGATTTATTTGTAGTTCGAAGAATAAATATTTATTAATAACAAAAGTAATGAAACTACTCAGAACTGCATTAAAAAAAAAGAAATGTAAATTAAAACTAAGCATAATTGCATGCAAAAGTATGCCTTGCCGCTTTCTTGGTAGATAATTAATGAATAATCAAAGAATCAAATTGTTCTACATTTTATGACGTCATTCCAAACTGATTCATGAAAATATTATTTTGCTTCAAATATGTTTAAATAAAGTTTCTCATGCCATTGTTGATTTGGCAACAGTGATTTAAATGACTCAAAATTGAATTTCAATGCTAATTCAATGGGAAATTCGCCGACAGATAGTAGATTTATGTCCGTCCGGACGTACAGACAGACGGACAAAAAGTATGAAAGTTGGGTATCTGAGGTCATAGCTTTCTAACAAAAAAAGAATTTTTAAGATCCGATGATTAGAACCGATTTTGGAAGGGGGGTACAGACAGACAGACAAACGGACAGACAGGCGGACAGACATACGAACAGACAGACATACGAACAGACAGACAGATGGACAGACAGACAGATGGACATCAACCGCATTTCAATACCTACAGTGATTTAAATGACTCAAAATTGAATTTCAATGCTAATTCAATGGGAAATTCGCCGACAGATAGTAGATTTATGTCCGTCCGGACGTACAGACAGACGAACAAAAAGTATGAAAGTTGGGTATCTGAGGTCATAGCTTTCTAACAAAAAAAGAATTTTTAAGATCCGATGATTAGAACCGATTTTGGAAGGGGGGTACAGACAGACAGACAAACGGACAGACAGGCGGACAGACAGACGGACAGACAGACAGATGGACAGACAGACAGTTGGACATCAACCGCATTTCAATACATACAGTGATTTAAATGACTCAAAATTGAATTTCAATGCTAATTCAATGGGAAATTCGCCGACAGATAGTAGATTTATGTCCGTCCGGACGTACAGACAGACGGACAAAAAGTATGAAAGTTGGGTATCTGAGGTCATAGCTTTCTAACAAAAAAAGAATTTTTAAGATCCGATGATTAGAACCGATTTTGGAAGGGGGGTACGGACGGACAGACGGACATCGACCGCATGTCAATACCTACTTTTTCATTTTTTTAATTCTTTCGAATTAAAAAAAGAAAAGTAGGCTAAAAATAGTAATAACAATAATAATAATAAATAGTAATAATGGTAGTAATAATAATAATTCCACTCAATCACTTGTATTCCCCAATACACTGATACTGTCAAAATTATGCAGTCCAAATTCCCGACGGTTTTAGCGTGCGATGTCGTTTAAAACTCCGTTGGATGCCAGCTCTAGTGTCTACCTCATCACTTGACCGTGGTCCAAAATTGAAAGGCTAAGCCTGGCTGCCATAAAACTCTGTACTGGGTTAGAAATAAAGAGCCGAGAACTTTCATCTCAAACATGTGGAACTATGACCAGAAATGCGGCTCTTCGCAAGATTCAGGTCGTGAGTGGCAACAGTTCCAGCGGCATTGTTTTCATTCTTGGTCCTTCTGCAGTTACATTTGTTTTGGATACACAATACGGTATTTTCTTACCTCACTCAAACAAATGTTGCGTACAAAATTTTCGTTCAGTAGAACTAAAGCTTTTCGCTTTTCGAGAATCACAGTAAATTGCTGTTCCACCATTTCGCTTCATTTCTCAGTACAAGACAAAATATCATTTAAACAGAAATTTTTCAACAATGACGTTTTGGTAACACTTTGCACATTGGAAATTTAATTGAATTTTTAATTCCAATAAAAGTTTAATACATAGCAGGAATAAGAACAAGTTGCACGCAAATAACTTTAAAATAGAACACAACAGACGGAAAAAATGCTCATTTGATAGTAAAATCCAAACAACCCATAAAATCGCATGAAGGAAAAAAATACTGGAGAAAACAGGAGAGTGTGTTACGTCATCCGAAACAACCCCATTGTTCGACGCAAATCCGGCAATAGTATGTAATAAAATAATACAGTAATAATAATAGTTATAATAAAAAAATATATAAATAACTTGTAATAAAAAAATAGTAATAATAATAGTAGACATACTAACCGTGGTATTAACAATAGTAACTAGTAATTATAATAATAATAATAATAATAATAATAATAATAATAATAATAATAATTTATTATTATTTATTATTATTATTAATAATAAATAATAATAATAATAATAATAATAATTCGTGAAGTAATAATAATAATAATAATAATTCCACTCAACCACAGGTATCCCCGTCAAAACCAGATACCGTCAAAAGTACGGAGTCCAAACTAACGACGGTTGGTTGGTTGGTAGACACATATATTCAGGTTGTGTGCTTGGTCAGAGACCTGCTTATAAACCTTCGTCAAGTAAGACAGACACAACACACACATAAGTGGATCCATCTAATTTTTAGAGACAGAGGCCAACTAGATGATTTCCAGAATTAGCTTGTCACCCCCAGAAGTATTGATTTGGTATGGGAACTTGGAGGACTTTGTGACCACTACGGATTTAACGTGCATCAGTCACCATTAGCGGGTTTCTTCGGAAGGCAGCGGGACTCGCAATCTTAGGGATGCCAGTTAAGACCTTACCGACCAGGCTATCCCGCCCCACTAACGGCGGTGGTGCGGCTCGACACTCCGTTGGATGCCAGGTCTTGTTTGAACGCGCGCTCTGTAATAAAGCTGATGTTAGAAAGATACAACCGAGACATTTGAACTCAAACATGTCGAACTATGGACAGAATTGCAGCTAGGAATCCAGTGGCCCCTTTTCGGCAGACGGCTTTTTCCACATGACAGACGATTTTCCGCCGAGTGCAGACGATAAAATGAACCGCGACGGGCACTTGCTTCGATCGGAACATTCCGCTCGGTGATCCGAAACCCTAGAAATCGCCAAACCAGAAAACTCGCCAAACACAGAGTGCAGTTGGCTGCGTTTAGGTTAGGTTAGTGTGGAAAATCGTCGCACTTGAGCTACACGAGGGCTATAGGCCATGGGTGTCGTCATTAAGAACAACAGTCAAGTTACTGCCGACACCTGAAACCGGAACCAAAACAACCGGAAAGGGTCACATCGTACGCAGCGTTAGGACTTTGAAGCATATTTAACGTGCACTGCCTCTACACGTTGTATTATTCGTTGAACATTTTTGGCTGCACGTGCCGTTTATAAGTCGGCAGTTATTTTGGCGATGCCCGGACCCGAACCTGGTACCTTCTGCATGCAAGGCGGACGCCTTAACCAACTGGACTCCCCAGCTACCGCATTTATTTGTAATTTGCAGGGTGGTCGTCATTAACTAGACGGAACTCAAGACTTTCTATGGAACAAAGTAATGGGCCGAATAGTTATTTATTTGGTAGAGAGGCTACTGACGACTTGGGAGAAAAACATGTTGAAAAAAAATACTCGAATATTTCGATAGGGAATATTCGACTTCTTATAAATGCAAGCAACTATACAAAAATAAACTAAAATTTTCCAAAACACAAATTTCCACCCAAGTGTACCAAATTTGAAGTCTGTCGTCATTTTGGTTTTTCATCAATACCATTAAAACCAAAAAAGTTCTAAGGCAACTACCGTTTGCATAAGCAATTTTCTCGATAACCTTATATTGATGAAATTATGGTCAACTGTTTCCTCATACTTTTTTCCTAAAGTTACCAAACTAACTTTTTCCTGAAGTTACAAAACTTTTTTTTCCAATCTACTTTTACAAGTAGTACTAAAGTAACTAGTACTTATGCTATTATTACTAAAGGCTACAGATAACAAAATATCCAATAAAAGTTTCTACCACAACTTTTAAGCGGGTCTCTGATCAACACTCTTAAAACAAACGAGCGGTTTTTACTAAGTCTGAGGAGTGGATTTCACTCTTTTTGCGGAGTGGGTAAAAGAAATAAAAGAAAACAATCTACGTCCTACATTCTTAAAACGAGCGGTTTTAACTCAGTCTGAGTTAATTTCCACTCCTTTCCGGTGCCGAAAATGCACTTCCCCTATAGGAGTGGATTTCACTCTTTAGTTTTAAGAATAAAGCACACAAGCCGGAATATGTACCAATTTTATTCATTACAGAAGATTAGTAAAAAAATTAATAACTGAAATTTTAAAATATAATAATTGATGTTGGTGTGCTGAATATTCAATAAAATTAAATCAATTATAAAAATAAATCAATTTCATAAAAAAAAATTGAAAAATGACTTTTCTCAATTTTCTTAGAAGAAGTCTCAAGAGCAAAAAATGTCGACTTCCGCCTTGTCATATTAGTAATCTAAGCAAAATAGAAACTGAACAAAATGGCTCCTCGCCTACCTTCTTCATACGTCACCTGACGTAATGGCGAGGCCTGTTGGCATAAGCTCTCGAGTAGATGTAGTGCTACGTTAATATAACCAACCAAACCCAATCAGGATGCCAACACTCTTTTCTAATAACGTGCTGATAGACTAATGAGATTGTTTCACGCCATGAATGGCAACAGCTCCAGAGGACTTGATTTCATTTTTTGTCTAGAATTACTTTAGTTTTGGTATTCGAAAATGAGTTTTCTAAGAATATTTTACTTATTATTTTATTTGAAATGCCAACTACTTGCTGTGCTGTTGGTTGTACAATTCATTTGTTAAAGAAAGCTTGTATAAAAAGTAAAGGTTTTTTTTTCATCTGTAACGGTCATTTTGAGAGTGAAACCGAAACAACCCATGAAATCGCTGGACGCGGAAAAATGAAAACAAGAGCATTTCATCATCTGATACATTCCCATTAGCAATAAAGACGTCATTTCGAGGGCTGTCAGTAATCTTACTTTGCTTTATAAACTTGAAATTCTTTAAAAATACAAAAATTGCGTGGTCCAAAATATTTCAATTCTTTTTTTGTTTCCAAAAATTATCGAGATTCGTCTGGAATTCTTCTACTTCCTTCGAACATAATCTGCTAAAGCATGCCACTCACCACTTTTTGATAACTCTATTGTAAAAATGTTTTCTTAACCTCTTTCTGAAACGGAGTTTTAGAAACAAAATCTGACCATATCCTACTAGTATTCAGTTCAAACCGAAGTCCTCCATGATGTCTCCATGCTTGATGAATTTGAATAACTGGATGAAATCATCTCTTGTTCTCTTAATTTTCCATCAGGGAATACATGTTTAAAGATCTCAATCTGTTATGATAATCAATTTCTGAAAAACTCTTTATCGTTTTTGAAGCCCTATGCTGAAATGTTTCACGCAAATCGATATCTTATATCCCTTTTAGACCGGCTATCAGATGGCGCTGATTTAAGTTTATGAGACTAAATTTTAGAGTTTTATCGAAAGCAACTCCTTAAAAACAGTCATTTTTTATGCAAATAACGACTGGTACAAGTCAGCCGTTTCGAACTTATACTTTCTCTTATGAATAAATCTAGGAAATTTGTTTCTACCACTTTAAGTTAATTAGAATAAATATAAAAAATTATTTTCAAACGATCTTGTGGTAGTTATATAGATTTCATATAGATTTTATTGACTCAGCAATTCTTTCTGCTTCACATAATTACAAGACCTCTATTGATAAATCTGCATATGAGAACCTTAAAGGCATTATCTCTTACGATCATTTAGTTGAACAAAAATACAAACGTCCATGCACCGTTCATCACGACCCTTCTTGGTAATACCGTTATGACAGTTAAGTTTTTCCTTAACTAATATTATTTTTACCCTGACGACAAGTTTCACTTTGACTAGCATTGTTATGTCCAGTGCTTAACGATATGTGTTCATTGTCCTTTTTGCACTTTTTTGGTGTTCATTTTCATCATTGTTTTATTTTAGACAAGCCTATCGCTTTGCCCTGGGGTCTCTCCTACGGGTTTTCCACATTATTTTTATATGGACTTTTAGTTTACTTTTGGAAATCACAAACGCTCTCCCATTTTGGGGTATCTTAGATGGAGAAGTAAGGACGCTTCGCGTCGATACTTCGTATTGTTAATTCGATCTCCGATCTTGTGGTAGTAGATGTTTTTAAAAACTAATTTATAAAATGCAAGTCTTATAATTGAGAATTGCGTTCTGAATGTTATGAAATACTTGGGGTCAAATTGAGCTATTGAGTTTTTTCTTAATTTTGACCAGAAAACAGGAATCGATGGAACGGTTTAACATATTCCCGATGGAACGGCCTACATATTCCCGGTTTTTATGAAATCGTGGAAAAGCAAGAATGAATAATGGAAACTTCATAGTAATTACTTCACGTCATCTGAAACAACCTCATTGTAAAAAAAAAACAAAAAAACTTTCCAATTCAAACCTAGTATGTGTGTTTTTTGTGATGCGATGGTGTTTATCAAGCCAATTCTAAAAAAAAATAAAATCAACTACGGGCGCCAAAAAAGCGAATGTTTCTTCACTGGTAACCCTTTTGAAGGGCGGAGTCACGTGACAGGCGTGGTCCTTCATCACCCAATCGCATCCTTCCGACCCCGCCCATCTGACCCTATCCATCCAATGAGCGCGCCCTTTTCTAGTTCGTGCAACCCCGGTGATTGGTGACAGTCGTGGCATCCGAGTTGGCAGCCGTTCCTTGCTTGAGTTGATACCATGTAAAGACGGAGTGTACATGCGACACGACACGACCGAAGACATGTCGTACACTCAATTTGGATACTCGTCGTACACGGCCCCTTCTTCGGTGAGTACACGACACGTACACTACTTGTTCGATTCGGTGTTGTTCTGTCGAAATTAACCCTCGTCGGCTCCGGCTATTAGCGAGTGTTTTATGAGTATTTAAGAGGAAGCCCTCCCCATGTCTGCCAAGGTGATATGTGGAATTTGTTTTTGTTTGTATGTTTACAAACACTTTCACATTTAGGGTGGTAGTGTTTAGCGCATTACCATGTCTATGGAGGAAATTGTAATGCATCCGTTTAATAGAATTCCTTGTTAGGAGGAAATTTCTGCTAAGTTTTATTAAATATTTCTTTTTGTTTATAAGTACCAATATTTACTTCAGGTACGCAACATTAATAGAGAAGATTTTATTTTTCAACCAGCTCTGTTTAGTGGATTACCATGTCTATGAAGGAAATTGTATTACATTCATTCAATATAAATTTTTGTTAAGAGGAAATTCCTTTAAAGTTACAAATTATAATTGTTTTTTGTTCATAAGTACCAGTATCTACTTCAGGATTTGAGGGAATTGTGCAATACCTCTTAAAGCAAATATTATGCATATAAGGTGAATACAATACAACAGTTATAAAAACGATATTTTGTTTCAACTAACTCTATGACAAGATTTATATCATTCAATATAACTTCTTGTTAAGAGGTAATTCTTATAAAGCTTTATAAAATATTTCTTTTTGTTTATAACTACCAGTATCTGCTTCAATTCTTTGAGGTTTTTGCGCAATACCTATTAAGGCATACATATATACCTACAAGGTTGAATGCAATACCGCATTAATGAGACGACATTTGTTTCAACTAACTATATGTTTATGATTTAACTAGATTTATATAATTCACTATAGCTTCTTGTTAGGAGGAAATTCCAATCAAGATTTGTAAAATATTTCTTTTTGTTTATAACTACCAGTATCTACTTCACGTCTTTGAGGGTTTTGCGCACTACCTATTAAGGTGAATGCAATACAACATTGATAGAGACGATATTATATTTCAACTATGTATTAAGGTTTTTCTTGATTTATGTCATTCAAAAAATCTTCTAGTTAGAGAAAAATTCCAATGAAGATTTGTAAACTATTTTTTTTAAATAAATTCCTCCTTCACCTTTAAGTCATTAAGTGCTTAAGCATAATACCTATTGAAGCAAATACTTTACCTATAAGGCGAATGTAATACCATTGATACAGCCGATATTTGGTTTGAACTAACTCAAGATTTAACTAGATTTAGATTATGAAATCATTTTACCTGGTTCGTTTGATCATTTGCTGATTGATAACCCTTTGGAGTCAAGGGTGTTTTATAAAATTTGTGCTTGTGTGCAAATACTTGTATTTTTTTTTATCCTAAAGTTTTCAGAGTACTTCTATACCTATGCAGTGTATTTAATTATTCTATTACCTACCAAATACATTAATTGAATTCCTATTATATTCGTGTTACAAACCTGTCAATGGGATTTATATAGAATTTATTTTGTTTGAATGTAAAAAAACAGCTTTACCGAAGAGTGTTTACGTATTGCCTGTTCTATACCATGGCTAGGAGAGATGTAATGCATTAACAATTTTTCGCTACGTAAGCATTTTGTTGCCGCGTAACTTGTTATAGGAATAGCATTATCGAATCCTTATTAGTACGGTCGTCCGGGCCGTTTTAGGAGTTAAAAGGTTAAGTCGATATATTTTATTCCTTAAAATGAGGATAACAATTTTTTCTAAATTTATTATCCGAAATATACTTTTGTTCACACGTATAAATCTTCTGGAAGGGAATGTTTAGCGCATTGCCAGTACACTACTACGCCTATGTAAAGATAAATTGTAAAAGATTCATTATAATTTTTTGTACTGAGTGAAACCCTCTTACTGTAAAGATAACCGTCGAACCTGTCTTTTCGAATTAGTTGTTTTTTTAAAGACTTTAAATCTCAAAAGTTTAAGGAAATCTCGTATTTACAGGAAAAAATGTACGGATTTTTACACGTTTATCTACGAAATATTATCTTGAAAACCTCTTCATTTCAAATCTCTCGAAAATTTAGTGCCAATGGTCAATTTTGTAGCCAAAAACAGTTGTAAATGAAAAGGGGCATGACAAACAGGATAGACTTCCTTTAAGTTATGAATCTGAAAACAATGTGGCTTAGCCCTTTAAGACCGGCTATCAGATGGCGCTGATTTAAGTTTATGAGACTAAATTTTAGATTTTTCTCGAAAAAATGCCTTAAACAGCATCAATACCAGCAACTCCTTTTAAAAAAAGTTATTTTTTATACAAATAACGAATGGTACAAGTCAGCTGCTTCGGTATCGATATTTTTGAAAGGCTTTAACATTCTCTTATACCCGCACGATCGTGATAGCTCGGTCTTAAAGGGTTAGTGTACTCATTTCATTTTCCTGACTTCTCCGACAAGGGTTTTTAAAGTTTAACAAAGTTTGCAACAAATTGCATCAGTAAAGATAAAACTTAGTGTTCAAAAACAAATCTATTAGCCTATGTAAAAAAATAGTTTTAAAAGTGAAGAAGCATTTAGAAACTATGTGCAAAAAAGTATGAAATATACGCCTAAAATAATCATAAAATATTCTTAAATAACTTCCCATTAATTGTCGATTTTAAACATAGGACAAATTCAAGGAAATATACTCAACCCTAAGCTAATAGCATTGCTTAGAGTAATCACCAATTAACTCTTCAGTGACGGATTAAAAGTATTAATTTCCATCCCATGACAGAAACTGACTTTATTTAATTGTGCGACTCACACATGCTATCAGATTCCTTGAAATATATTATTTATTTTACTTTTTTATTCTTTAAATGTGGTAATATCTGAAATGAAAAAAAAATGCGTAATGCGGTAAAAAATATTTCCCAAATTTACTTTAAAAAAAATGTGTATTTTCTTTACTGCATTACGTTGACTTCTATATTATTTTTAATCAGCATTTTTTCGCATATAAATTTTTAAAGGATGGTTTTAGACATTAGATATCTATTAGGGTAAATATATGTATGATAGTGCCCAAATGAAGATATTTTGTTTTTGATTTTTTTAAAAAAACTGGTCAACACATTTTACAGTCGATGTCAAAGTTTACCGCATTTGTTTCTATGCTCGTTGGCAAAATCAAAGTGCCTCTGTGTTAATCCAATAGAAAAAAAAATTTCTAAGCCTCATTTCTCCGGCTGTATATTGGATATTTTTATACAAACGGTTTGTTTATATGATAAATGTAGTTGACTTAGAAGTGTCTCTAATCCCACTTTTTTTTAAATGAGTTCGGATATTTTTCGAAATATTTTATTGTGAAAATTAAAAATATATATATTCGTAACTCAGCTACATTTTTATCATATAAAAATGTTGTTTATAAAAATATTTAATGCAACCGGAGAAATGTGGCTTAGAATGAAGAATGGAAAGTATAGAACACCGGTTTAAAAAGTGATGCTGAAAGTATCGTCAGAAATATTTTTGAAGTCTTTGATAAAGAAAAATACGCAGAATCATGTTAGTATATGAGAAATTTTGTTCGGGTCCGGGCATTGCCAATATAACTGCCGACCTATAAACGGCCCATGCAGCCAAAAATGTCCGACGAATAATACCCCGTGTAAGGGAGTGCACGTTAAATATCCTTCAAAGTCCTAACGCTGCGTACGATGTCGCCCTTAACGGTTGCGTTGGGTGCCTATTCAGGTGTCACTTGACTGTGGTTCTAAAATACGACGCCCGTCGCCAATAGCCCTCGTGTAGCTCTAGTACTACGATAATTCAAACCTATGAGAAATTATGTGGAGTAAACAAGTACTCTATGACATGTGATCGAATGCTAAATAAGATATTAACTTCCTTCATATGAAAGGAACTTACTTGATACTATCGGCAAGAAGTGCTCGGCTAATAAACTAGTCTCGAGAAAATATATCACATATTTTAATTTAAAATGTTTTTAAAGTGGTAAACACAGAAATTAAAAATTGCGGAAAATAATATTTTTTTCATAGATATATACATGTTATAAGATCCATGTAAGCCAGCCACATTTATCAACTAAAAAACCCGTTTGTAAAAATATTAAATAAAGCCTGAGAAATGTGGATTGGAAAATCATTTTTTCTTCTGTTGGATTAACACAGATGCAATTGGAAACCCGCTGCTGATTGGTCTCATTCGCCTTTAATGTGCTAAATCCGTACATTTCGATCTAAAAGTTCCAACTTGCCCTCATTTTATGTAAATGAGCAATGAAAAGTAGAACATCGGCTTTATAAATGATACTGAAAGTATCGTAAGTGGATAAAGGTTGATTTCCTCAAATTCCAATGTATTTTTAGTCTTTGATAAAGAAAAATACTCAGTACCATATGTTAGTGTATGAAATATTGCGTGGAGTAAATGTTGAATACGACTTCAATTTCCTTCATATGTAAGAAACTGACTTGATTTTGTGGAAAGTTTTTATGAGAAAATATATTTTATACTTTAGTTAAAAATATTTTAAAGTGGTAAGCACAGGAATTAAAAAAATGTGGTGTATAATATACTTTTCATATGTAACTTTTCGCTGACAGTGTTGATTATTTTGACAAATGTTTATTTTTTTTTAAATGATAAATGAAGCTACACCAGGTCTCTCTAACCCCCCTTTTTGAAATGGGTTTTAATATTGTGTTAATAATTATCTATTGAAAATTAAAAAATATTCGATCTCATTGGAGGATTTTAGATCCCTGTAAGCCTGCTAGATTTAACCTTTTAAAAAACCTGTTTGTAAAAATATCCAATACAGCCTGAGAAATGTGAATTAGGAAACCATTTTTTCCCTATTGGATTAACACAGAGGCACTTTGGTTTGGAAACCCGCGGTTGATTGGGCTCAATCGCCCTTAATGTGCTAAACCCGTACATTTCATTCATAATGTCTACTGCTGTCATTTTCTCCAAATGAACAATGAAAAGTAGAACATCGGCTTTATAAGTGATACTGAAAGTATCGTTAGTGGATAAAGGGTTTAAGGTTGATTTCGACAAATTCCTATATATTTTTTTTCAAGTCCTTGATTAAGAAAATTACTCAAAAAAATTTAAGTATATGAAATATTGTGTGGAGTAAAAAAGACTTAATACTAAACGTGTAATACTTTACGTGACCTAATACTGAAAAATATATCATTTCCTTCATACGAAAGAAATTGACTTGATACTGAAAACAAAATTTCCAGAAGAGTACAGATTTATGGAGAAAATATACTTCATATTTTAATTTCAAATGTTTTTAAGTGGTAACCACAGAAATTAAAAAATACGCTATATAATTTTTTTTAGTAGGTATCTTTTCGCCTCCTGCATTTAATATTTTACAGTTTTTTTATATGATAAATGTTGCTAGAACAGATCTCCATGATTCCACTGTTTGAATTGGGTTCGAGTATTTTGTTTAAAAATTATTTATTGAAAATTAAAAAATATTCGATCTCATTGGGGGATTTTAGATCCCTGTACACTCTTAAAACAAACGAGCGGTTTTAACTCAGTCTGAGTTAATTTCCACTCCTTTCCGTGCCGAAAATGCACTTCTCCTATAGGAGTGAATTTCACTCTTTTTCGGAGTGGGTAAAAGTAATAAAAGAAAACAATCTGCGTCCTACACTCTTAAAACGAGCGGTTTTAACTCAGTCTGAGTATATTTCCACTCTTTTCCGGTGCCGAAAATGCACTTCTCCTATAGGAGTAAATTTCACTCTTTTGTTTTAAGAGTGTAAGCCAGCTACTTTTAGCACATAAAAAATATCTGTTTATAAAAATATTCAATACAGCCCGAGAAATGTGGCTTAGAAGTTTTTTTTCGCCATTGGAGTAACACCGAGGCACTTATGTTTGGAGACCCGCAGTCATTCGTACCAACCGGCCCCGGAAACACGGCTAAAAAAATACCGGAACCGTAAATGTGTAAATCGGACCTTAGGCTCTGGTGTAACAAGCCACAATTAAATAAAACACGCGGGCCTTAAAAACAACTCCCTAACTTCGTTCTAGGAAGGAAAGAACACTTTTTTTTTCTCGTTTGTTTGTTTTTCATAACTGAAGAGTTTAGTGGAAGAAAGTGCTAAGTGAGATTTTTGAAAAAATGGCGATTTTTGTGTCAATGAATATATTACTAACTTCTTTATACAAACTTCAAGATAATAAGTTTTCCCTTTTTCATAAACGTTTAGTATATTTTTGACGGTTTGTAAGTACCGCTTTTAACAAATCTGAAGGCAAAATAAATATTTGAAAGCTCGCGTTCTTCCGTTCTAGGATCTTCATAGTAATCCGCATACAGCATTTTTTTCATTCTGTGCTTACCACATTTAAAGAAATCTAAATTGAAATTTTAGAGTAAAATAGGTTAAACAGTACCGGAACGCGGTGTAAATCGGGCCTTAGGCTCTGGTGTAACAAGCCACAATTGAAAAGCTTAATGGAAGAACTTGCTAAGTGGCAAAAAGGTGAAAACGAGAAAATGAGCTTAGAAGTTCTGCGTTTGCACGTTAAAAACGACACATACAAAAATCAAAAAATATACTTAACTTTTAAGTTTATGAAAGAGGGGAAACTTATCTTTAAAGGATAAAATAATATGTTCATTGACACAAAAATCTCAATATTTCCGAAAATGTTACTTAGCACGTTCTTCCACTAAGCTCTTCATTTTTTCCGTTTGTTTGTTTGTCTTTCATAACTGTACCCGTAATCCCCCTCCTTGTGGGGACCACCCCCTGAGAGGGGGAGGGGAGGAAAGAACGCAGACGATCTAATATGTGTGCGCGCGTGCCGGGGTTGAGCAAACGATAATGGCGTAATAACCACCGGTGGGGTGCGGAGAAAAGTGGCGGGTGTTTACGGCAGACAATAATCGGAGGGTGGGATCGGAACGAGAATCGTTTGCCTTATTTTTTTCCAAGTTCGTTCTTTTTATTTTTAATGGGAAAGTTTCAGATGATGAAACGCTCTTGTATTAGTTTTATCCTTACTGGATTTCATTGGTTGTTTCTGTTTCACTGACCAATATAGATGAAAAGAAACTTTTCTTTCTATGCAAATTTTTTTTCAACAAATGTTTTGAACAACCAACGGCACAGCAAGAAGTTGGCATTTAAAAAAATTATTAAGTAAAATATTCTTAGAAAACTCATTTTCGAATACCAAAACATAAGTAGGTTGGTTGGTTGAATAGCTGGTTTTCTGAAACAGTAAGTCCAGACAACAAACATTTGCAGCTGTTGCCAACCACGACGTGAAACAACCCCATTACCTAATATGAAGTATAAGGTAATGAAAGTTTCGCGACGGGGTCGAAAACATGAAATGGAAATTTTGGGGTTTTCTACAAGCAACCACTCGACATATACAACTGCTATTAATTAGCTCCTCAGGCCCATAGTTATATATATATGTATATTCCACGCTCGCTTGTCCGGCACATTCGGTGCCAAAATCTCGTCGGATTACCGAAAGCGCTGGATCAAAGGTAGTTGGTTGGTTTTAAAATATGACGCACTACAGTGTCATTGTTATTTGTTCGTGGATTTGTGAGTCGTCTTCGAGGCTATTATTAGAGAGCTCCGTTGTAAAAGCCACTTGTAATCGAGGTATTCATTTGAACTTACCCTATACTGTACAATTTCTTTATAACGAATATCATTACGATGAAATATCCAGTATAACGAAATAAATCCCCAGTCCCTTTTGAAATCCTATAAGAATAACAGTTTAAAATTGCCATTTTAACGAAATTACTAAATCTCAGTTTCATTATAACGAAGGATTTTTTCTTCGGAAACTTTGCACTTTTCTGTTTCTGCTGTTTTAAAAAGGCACCAAACAAGTTTTAAACGGTTTTGTTTATTATTGTTGTCAAATGGAAGGAGAAGGGGGGGGGGGGAGGATCACCGTACCTCTATTCTTCTGCTAATCTGCCCCCCTTACGCCCGTCCCCAAGAAATCCCGAAATTGCTATTCAATGGGTCAAACCCAAACATCTGTATTGACCAGTACACTTCCCTTTAGAATTCTCTAATGATAGTTTTGTAGCATTTCAAATTTAACAAAATGTTATTTTTTTTAATGCCAATATTCCGTTTTAACGAACAATCCACTATAACGAAGAAATTTTCTGGTCCCTTGGAATTCGTTGTAACGGAAATTTACTGTATTATTGAAAATACAAAAAAGAGCACCCGTTTATTAATTATCTTTATTGAGTTGATGGCTCGGATCGTTCTTTTTTTTTTTTAATTTCTGTCTATTTTTCTTCTTTGTGCCCTTGGTGTTGGATTTTGAAGGCAAACCATTGAAATTCAGATAATATAATTAAGTACTTTAAAATTATATTTTATAATGTAATTAATAGATCTTTAAAATCGTCAGTAAACTAAAAAGATATGAATAATAATAATAATAAAAATTCTTATATTATTTTTGTTTTATTTTTCTCCGTTAAAAAATATTTTAAGATAACGAGGATCGTTTAACTTTTTTTTTCGAGTTAGTTCTTTTTTACTTTCAATTAAGTAATATGAAATATAAGGTTAAGAAAGTATCGGGATGGGGTCGAAAATATGAAATGGGACTTTTTTTTTCTACAACTAGCCACTCGACATAGACAATTGCTAGTAACTAGCACCTCAGGCCCACAACACCCCATTGTATACAATTTTTATTGTCAGAATCAATTACTTACGCTATTTACTGATAAATGGCACCTTTCACAAAAACCCCTGATAAATAGCAGCCGAGTAACGAGGGGTGGAGCGTTTTTTTCCCCAGCTATACCAACTCAGAAATTAACAGCATTACTTGACCGCGGTTTAAAGTCACGATACCTTCTACCAGTAAATAGTTTTGCTACTCTTTGGAGTAGTTTAATAACATTACTCAAGAAAAAAGGATACCTAATCCTTGCAAAACTTTTAAATCATATAAAATATTAAATTAAAATAGTGGCAGTCAAATATTTCAGTTTTAGAATGTAATTAGGATTCCATTTAAATTGGCTGATAAAACAATTACTTTTGAATATAACTTTTATTGTTCAAATAGATAATGGATTTTTTATTTGTTGGGTAAATGTGCAATTCTAAAATAGTTTTCGGCGTATCAATCTTCTCTTTTATCCCTTTAACACCCCGTCAGATGGAGCTGATTTAAGTTTATGAGAAAAACCACGTCATTTTTTATACAAATAACGAATGGTACAAGTCAGCTGCTTCGGAATCGATATTTTTGAAAAGCTGGAACATTCTCTTTTATACCCGCCTGGTTAGCTCGTTCGGAAAGGGTTAAAATATACCGTCGAACTTTGGCTCAAGCATCAGAGAAAGATTTGTTTCTTAATTTATCTTCATAAAATAATCCCATCTTAACTTGTTTTACATTTCTGGAAAGTTGGAAACATTGTCTTTCATATCATGTAAAAAAAAATAGATAGATATAGGTATTGATAGCTTAGGTATTGATCATCCCCACGTTTAAGGGGGTCGATACATGTAACTGCCTGAATTTTGATCAAAAGGGAATGAATGCATGAATCGTTTTAAAATTCGATACGTTTATAAATTATACATTAAAATACAAAAATTTGATTTTTTTTGGTTTGAGTTTTTCAAATACACTGTTAAAAATCTTTGCTTGGTTCACCATGATATTGTTCCTAGTAGCTGCAACGGCTGAATGGGAAACGTTCCACCCTATTTTTGGTATTCGGTTGAACCTTTCTCAGGTTTTTGTTTCCAATCCAGAAAAATGGTTCAACCAAACACCGAAAAAAAGGTGAAACATTTCACCATTCAGCCGTTGCAGCTACTAGGAACCAATATCATGGTGAAACCTGACATCCAAATTTTAACAGTGTAGCTGCCGTAGTAACTCATACCTGAGACCCTCCGATAAAAGTACAATCGGCGGGAATTCCAACTACTCAAATTAATCTGAAATCAAAATTTTTGATTTGAAAGTGTTCATAAAACTCACATCTTCTAGTTAAACCAAAAAAAACCCCAAAAAGTTGAAAAACTGTGAATCAGCAAGCCTCAAAATAAATAAAGTTCGAATTTTCACAATTTTTTGGGGTAAAAAAAACTATAATTTTTTTTAAAAAATTGGCATTTTCGAGGTTTAACTAGAAGATAATACTGTAGTGAAGACGTATATCAAATTTTATATGGATTTAAGGAGAACTTTTTGAGTTATCTTGCCCGCCAATTTAAAAAAAAAGTAGTTTTTAGTTAAATGTGCTTCAAGTTTTGACAAAGCCCTCCAGGGCCGAGTTGAGGTGAAGCATTTAAATGAGTTTTTAATCAATAAATAATGCGAATGTCATTCTAAAAATTTGCAGGCACATTTTTGAGATGTTATTTTAAGTATTCATGAAATAAAAAAAATTCTACATGTATTGCCCCCCTTAAGTGTAGCAAATTCCTTGACATTGTTTTTGAAAATTATTTTTATCCACTGTAAATTTGAAACAGTGAAAGGCTACAGCGGCCGGCAGTCAGCTCAACACGGTGAAAATTTCCGAGACCCCTCGCGAGTGGAACTCTTTCCCGCCGGCGGCAGCGCACCATCAGTATGCGGCGGTTGTTCGGAGGGCCGTCGGCGGCGCACGAACACAACACGCTCAGGTGTGAGATCGGCCGATAAGGCAGGTGTCGGCCGTCAATGCCGATTAAGATAAGATTACTGGTAGATAAAATAAATCAATTTGTATTTTTGATAAACCTTAATTTTTTTTGAATAAGTGTGTGTTGTCATGAATTAGTCCGCTACTCAATTCGATGGTTTTTGGGGAGCTCTTTTGGTAAGATGGTTTTTAATACGATTAGCGCGACTATTACTATTGTGACAAATATGACAATAACGTGTGACAATCAGCCGACCCTTCTGATTAAGATGAGATTGGAGATTACTGGTAGATAAAATAAATCAATTTGTGTTTTTGATAAACGTGAATTTTTTTTTTGAATAAGTGTGTGTTGTCATGAATTAGTCCGCTACTCATTTCGATGGTTTTTGGTGAGCTCTTTTGGTAAGATGGTTTTAAATACGATTAACGCGTCTATTACTATTGTGACTATATGACAATCAGTCGACCCTTCAAATTAAGATGATATTAGAGGTTACTGGTAGAGACAATAAATCAATTTGTGTTTTTGATAAACGAGAATTTTTTTTTGAATAAGTGTGTGTTGTCATGAATTAGTCCGCTACTCATTTCGATGGTTTTTGGTGAGCTCTTTTGGTAAGATGGTTTTAAATACGATTAACGCGTCTATTACTATTGTGACTATATGACAATCAGTCGACCCTTCAAATTAAGATGATATTAGAGATTACTGGTAGAGAAAATAAATCAATTTGTGTTTTTGATAAACGAGAATTTTTTTTTGAATAAGTGTGTGTTGTCATGAATTAGTCCGCTACTCATTTCGATGGTTTTTGGTGAGCTCTTTTGGTAAGATGGTTTTAAATACGATTAACGCGTCTATTACTATTGTGACTATATGACAATCAGTCGACCCTTCAAATTAAGATGATATTAGAGATTACTGGTAGAGAAAATAAATCAATTTGTGTTTTTGATAAACGTGATTTTTTTTTTGAATACGTGTATGATGTCATGAATTAGTCCGCTACTCATTTCGATGGTTTTTGGTGAGCTCTTTTGGTAAGATGGTTTTAAATACGATTAACGCGTCTATTACTATTGTGACTATATGACAATCAGTCGACCCTTCAAATTAAGATGATATTAGAGATTACTGGTAGAGAAAATAAATCAATTTGTGTTTTTGATAAACGTGAATTTTTTTTGAATACGTGTATGATGTCATGAATTAGTCCGCTACTCATTTCGATGGTTTTTGGTGAGCTCTTTTGGTAAGATGGTTTTAAATACGATTAACGCGTCTATTACTATTGTGACTATATGACAATCAGTCGACCCTTCAAATTAAGATGATATTAGAGATTACTGGTAGAGAAAATAAATCAATTTGTGTTTTTGATAAACGTGAATTTTTTTTGAATACGTGTATGATGTCATGAATTATTGCTACTCATTTTGATGGTTTTTAGTACGCTAAAACGGTTTTTAATACGATTAACGCGACTATCACTATTGTGACAAATATCACAATAACTTGTGACAATCGGCCGCCCCTTCTCATTATAATTAGTGTTTTCTTTTTATAAGCATTTTTTAAAAAACTCTTAATATCAGTTCTTACCTTACTTTTCTTTTGGGTTTCCTGAAATATAAGGTATTTCAACAGTTAGGAACGTTTTTCTCAGGAAATATAAAATATATCAACATATTTTCTTTTGATATTTCTTCCCCATCAATAGCTTTTTGATTTAAACTGAGGAATTTTAAATATCTCTCCTAAAAAAAATTATATAATTTTAAATCTGATTTTTTTTGTGTTTTTCAATGCATATTTTTTTTTTTAAAAATCACTGTATAAGTATTTTTTAATACTTTGAAATATCCTTAGTTTAAATCAAAGAGCTTTATGTAAGGAACAAAATATAAAAAAATTTATAATGATATCACATATCCCTTTAAGACCGGCCATCAGATGGCGCTGATTTAAGTTTATGAGACTAAATTTTTGAGTTTTATCAAAAATATTAATTGAACAGCATCAATGCCAGCCTCCTTAAATACAAAGTCATTTTTTCATACAAATAACGAATGGTACATGTCAACTGCCTCGGTATTGATATTTTTGAAAAGCTTGAACATTCTCTTTTATACTCGCATGATCGTGAGAGCTCGGTCTTAAAGGGTTATAGTTCCTGAGAAAAAATTTCCTAAATTTAGGTAAATTAACTTGGGCGAGATAGAACCATCCGACTCACCTTAATACGTTTGCCAAAACTATTTGTGTTGTTGTTGCTGTTGCCCAGCAGAGCTAGACCAGGTCTATGATATTGCACACTCTCAAGAACTCAATAACCAACAATGGTCGGTCAAGAAGATCTTCTTTATCGAGCACTCAAGGATGTACTCCGGAGTGAACACTTGGTACAATTTGGGAATTCCTTTTCTT